>CM061748.1:333818913-334018912 GCA_030979885.1 Lolium multiflorum
TCGTGAGGCGCAGCCCACGTACGAGTCCAGAAACCGGAACGAAACGGCTGAGTTAACGCGTCCGTTAATGACTCATAATTGTGATTGATTACACAATTAATTTCCCGAAGAGCAAAAAAGATAAGCTTGGCTCGGCGAGATTCCCGTAACCCGCGGCGCGGCGCGGCGCGGCGCGGCGCGACGTGTAGTGTCGTGACGAGGCGAGGCGGGCGGCGGAGGAGGAGGAGTGTGCGAGGGCTCTCTCTCTTCTCACTCACTTACTAGGACTAGAACAACCCACCTTATATACCACTCCAACTCTCTCCCAACTAGCAATGTGGGACTAAACTTTAGCCCCCACTAGTGCTGCCACTGATTTATGACATGGGCCATGTGAGTTTCAGAATTTGATAATGGGCCATGGGCCAAAGGCCAAATGCCCACAAATTCCAGCAATCCCCCACAAACTCTCATTGGCACATCTCATCAATAAGTTTCCAGAACATTGTTTTTTATACCGGTATGTCGTGGAGACTGTTAAGTTGAACTTCCACTTAAATCTTCATATTACACTAGATTGCAACTTGGATAGTGGACTATGCCTTGAACTACAAGTTTCTGCGCACTAGCTTCATACAAAGCCTAAACCGATACTAGGCTGCCGCGAGGCTTCCTCGCGGTTTGGAGCTTATACGTCATACTCCAGGGCCTTTCATGAGTTTACTAGAGAGCACCAAACTCTCATAGATTGCGACGTTTAACAATCGGACTCATATAGGTGTGTTCTTCAAAAGATGTTCTGCAGGACAACATCTCTCTGCTAAAATAAGCCACTTAGAACATATTAAGATAATTATCAACCTGCCATGTGATGCGCGTAGATGTACACGTCCGTTGGGAACCCCAAGAGGAAGGTGTGATGCGCACAGAAGTTTTCCCGAAAGAAACCAAGGTTATCGAACAGTAGGAGCCAAGAAGCACGTGAAAGTTGTTGGTGGAGGAATGTAGTACGGCGCAACACCAGTAAAACCGGCGCCAACGTGGAACCTGCACAACACAATCAAAGTACTTTGCCCCAACGTAACAGAGGTTGTCAATCTCACCGGCTTGCTGAAAAAAGGATTAAGCATATCGAGTGGAAGATGGTGTTTGTTTGCAAAGAACGAAAAGCAGTAGAATGTATTCAGATGTAAAAGAATGGACCGGGGTCCACAGTTCACTAGTGGTGTCTCTCCAATAAGATAACTAACATGCTGGGTGAACAAATTACAGGGCAATTGACAAATAAAGATTCAATACATATCAACGATGATTACTATGTGATTTAATCAGGGCATTACGACAAAGTACATAGACCGCTATCCAGCATGCATCTATGCCTAAATAATCCACCTTCAGGTTATCATCCGAACCCCTTCCAGTATTAAGTTGTAAACAACAGATAATTGCATTAAGTATGGTGCGTAATGTAATCAACACAAATATCCTTAGACAAAGCATCAATGTTTTATCCCTAGTAGCAACAACACATCCACAACCTTAGAACTTTCTGTCACTGTCCCAGATTCAATGGAGGCATGAACCCACTGTCGAGCATAATTACCCCCTCTTGGAGTTACAAGTATCAACTTGGCCAGAGCCTCTACTAGCAACGGAGAGCATGCAAGAACATAAACAACACATATATATATATGATAGATTGATAATCAACTTAACATAATATTCTCTATTCATCGGATCCCGCCAAACACAACATGTAGCATTACAAATAGATGATCTTGATCATGTTAGGCAGCTCACAAGATCTATAACAATGATAGCACAAGCGGAGAAGACAACCATCTAGCTACTGCTATGGACCCATAGTCCAAGGATGAACTACTCACGCAATTCGGAGGCGGACATGATGATGTAGAGCCCCTCCGGTGATGATTCCCCCTCTCGGCGGTGCCGAGGCGATCTCTGAATCCCCGAGATGGGATTGGCGGCGGCGGCCTCTTAGTAATGTTTTCCGTATCGTGGCTCTCGGTACGGGGGTTTCGCGACGAAGGCTATTTGTAGGCGGAAGGGTAGGTCAAGGGGCGCGGGGGCCCACACAACAGGCCGGCGCGGCCAGGGCTTGGGCCGCGCCGCCCTGGTGTGTGGCCCTCGTGGCCCCACTTCGCTCCCTTTCGGTCTTCGGAAGCTTCGTGTAAAAATAGGCCCCGAGCGTTGATTTCGTCCAATTCCGAGAATATTTCCTTACTAGGATTTCTGAAACAAAAACAACAGAAAAACGGAACTTCGGCATCTTGTTAATAGGTTAGTGCCGGAAAATGTATAATAATGCCGTAAAGTATGTATAAAACATTCAAGTATTGTAATAAAAGTAGCATGGAACATAAGAAATTATAGATACGTTTGAGACGTATCAAGCATCCCCAAGCTTAGTTCCTACTCGCCGTCGAGTAGGTAAACGATAACACAAATAATTTCTGAAGTGACATGCTACCAACATAATCTTGATCAACATTATTGTAAAGCATATGAGATGAATGGAGTGATCTGAACAAAAGATTGCTAACAAAGATAATGACTAAGCAAATGAATCATATAGCAAAACTTTTCATGAATAGTACTTTCAAGACAAGTATCAATAAGAGTTGCATAAGAGCTAACTCATAAGCAATAAATTCTAAGTAGAATGCATTGAAGCAACACAAAGGATGATTAAGTTTCAGCAATTGCTTTCAACTTATAACATGTATATCTCATGGATATTTGTCAACATAGAGTAATATAACAAGTGCAATAAGTAAACATGTAAGAATCAATGCACACAGTTAACACAAGTGTTTGCTTCTAAGATAGAAAGAAGTGGGTAAACTGACTCAACACAAAGTAAAAGAATGGCCCTTCGCAGAGGAAGCATGGATTACTATTTTTGTGCTAGAGCTTTTGTTTTGAAAACATAGAAACAATTTTGTCAACGGTAGTAATAATTCATATGTGCTATGCATAATACTTCCTACAAGTTGCATGTCTCATGCATAGAGTACTAATAGTGCTCGCACCTTGTCCTTAGCTCGGAAACACGGATTCTCATCGCATGACATATGCTTCAACCAAGTGTCACAAAGGGGTACCTCTATGCCGCCTGTACAAGTGTCTAAGGAGAAAGCACGCATTGGATTTCTCGCTTTTGATTATTCTCAACTTAGACATCCATACCGGGACAACATAGACAACATGATAAGGGGTGGCCCGATCTTCTCAGTAAGCAACGGTGGTGATGATGATCACGGGATGATAGCAGCGGAGGAACACGACGATGTAGTGGATGATAACTTGTATGACGCAACGAGATCTCTCGATTGGTCCCCGTCGCCAATGCAACAGCTCAACCCTGCAAGATATTCGCAACTCCACACACTTGCGCACGTAGCCGCCGACCACGAAGCGGTAAGTTGCAACCGTCTAATTCCCAATGGAACAGCAGATCACACAAGACTTAAACAGGATCTACACAATATCCAAGCAATATGGTGTAGGGAATTCAATAGTTTTGCAGAGCAAACAACTAAGAACTAGGGTTTATCTTAAAACGTGGTCTAAAGCAGCTAGGGGTCGTCCAAGGCACTTATATAGGCGTCCGGGACGAGTCCTGGTCGAAAAATATGAGTAAAACCGACCCAGAATAGATCTGGTCGAGACAGACTCGGACATGTCCGGTCTGGGATCCGGTCAACCGGGCTGGTGACCGGGCGGTCCGGTCTGTGGTCCGGTCGACCGGAACCGGAAACGTCGCAGAAATCGTCCGGTTGGCGCCCGGTACGAGGCAGCGTCAACCGGACCAGCGTCACCCTACGGTTCGTGAACTATGCGGACATGGTTGAGTACTCACTCCGACCAATAACCAATAGCGGGATCTGGAGATCCATAATGGCTCCCACATATTCAACGATGACTTTAGTGATCGAATGAACCATTCACATACGATACCAAATTCCCTTTGTCACGCGATATTTTACTTGTCCGAGGTTTGATCATCGGTATCACACTATACCTTGTTCAACCTCGTCTCGACAAGTACTCTTTACTCGTACCGTGGTATGTGGTCTCTTATGAACTTATTCATATGCTTGCAAGACATTAGACGACATTCCAAGAGGGCCCAGAGTATATCTATCCGTCATCGGGATGGACAAATCCCACTGTTGATCCATATGCCTCAACTCATACTTTCCGGATACTTAATCCCACCTTTATAACCACCCATTTACGCAGTGGCGTTTGATGTAATCAAAGTACCTTTCCGGTATAAGTGATTTATATGATCTCATGGTCATAAGGACTAGGTAACTATGTATCGAAAGCTTATAGCAAATAACTTAATGACTTGATCTTATGCTACGCTTAATTGGGTGTGTCCATTACATCATTCATACAATGATATAACCTTGTTATTAATAACATCCAATGTTCATGATTATGAAACTAATCATCTATTAATCAACAAGCTAGTTAAGAGGCTTACTAGGGACTCTTTGTTGTTTACATATCACACATGTATCAATGTTTCAGTTAATACAATTATAGCATGGTATATAAACTTTTATCATAAACATAAAGATATATAATAACCACTTTTATTATTGCCTCTTGGGCATATCTCCAACAAAAAGTAGCATGGAATATAAGAAATTATAGATACGTTTGGGACGTATCAAGCATCCCCAAGCTTAGTTCCTACTCGCCCTCGAGTAGGTAAACGATAACAAAGATAATTTCTGAAGTGACATGCTATCATAATCTTGATCATACTATTGTAAGCATATGAGATGAATGCAGCGATTCGAAGCAATGATGAAGATAATGAGTAAACAAATGAATCATATAGCAAAGACTTTTCATGAATAATACTTTCAAGACAAGCATCAATAAGACTTGCATAAGAGTTACTCATAAAGCAATAAATTCAAAGTAAAGGCATTGAAGCAACACAAAGGAAGATATAAGTTTCAGCGGTTGCTTTCAACTTCAACATATTTATCTCATGGATAATTGTCAACACAAAGTAATATAACAAGTGCAATAGGTAACCTCACAAAAACTTTGCTACAAGTTGCAAGATGCCTCTCGGGGTCTTAGAGCATCTCCACTCGAGGGCTCTAAAGGCCCCTTAAAGGGCCATGAAGGTGTCGGTGTAAAGAATTGTGCCAAGGCAGCCCCCTCCCTCCCAATTTCGTTTTGCCGCCGACGCTGCCCAATTAGTGATCCGGAGCTCCCAACAAACCCAACCTAGCGAGGAGGAGGGGGGGGGGGGCTAGTGGGGGCGCCAGATGGACACGTGTTGGAGGGAAGCATGACGGGAAATAATGCGCGAAGCGGCCGGTCGTCGTGGGCCAGCGCTGTCCGCGGCTACGAACCGAACCATTCATCCTCTTCCTCCTCGCCTTCCGCGCCACGTTAATGGCCTGCTCGCCGTGCGAGCCTTTGCAGCAAAGGCGGGTGGGCGGCAACAGCGACACGTAAAAAGGTCTTGTTTTCACAAGTTCCTTATAGCAATTTGTGTCGAACTCTTTACGATGTTCTTGGCAATAAAAAGGTTCCACCTTTTTTAAATAAAAAAGCTAGCAAGCATGGACATGCAAAGGGTTCCATAGACAACATGCAGTGATTTTATCTACTACCTTCCCTTCTATAATATAAGGTGTATTTCTTTTTTTCTGACCGGTCCACACACCTTTATCATACTTCATTATTGTTTGGCGGTGGCAAAAGGAGAGAGGGCGGTGGCGGTGGCGAAAGGGGGGCGGCGGTGGCGGTGGCGGTGGCCGAGCTCAATGGTTACTTTGTATCGAGTTCCCCAGTCACTACTGGACAAGAGGAAGCAAAACTTGGATTTAAAAGCAGAATTGCACGCACTTTGAAGTGCATATAGGCAAAGTATTTATTTCAGTTCACTGTAACGTGGGAGTGCTAACACAAAATCAAATAGCAAGTACTAACCAGTAACATTCAGAACCATAGAACAACAATCTGGGGCTACTAACACGCCATCATCAAGTCCATTGGCTTACTAAGAATACTAGAGTAGATGTTAACAAAGCTGTCGACGTTAACAACACACCTTGCTTTGTTGTGTTCCAGTGTGTGCAACGCTAAACGCAACACCTGTTCCCAAAAATGTCGCTCCAGCAGACAATGTAAACTGTAGCTAATAAAAAAAGATGATATATTATTTGCTAGTTGCGCCGTCGCCAAGCGTCCAAAGTCTTAAGTCGCAAATATTCACGCGAGCGCACGCGCTATGTGTACTTAGTCCATGGGGTGGTTCTACTATTTTAGAAGACAACAAGAAGCTCCCCTTATAAGGTGCTCTCAACTTTCATAGCCTAGCAAGGTGGGACTAAACATTTGCCACAACTTGTGTTGAGTCACTACACACATGAATGGGCCACAAAAGCACCCTTCGGCCCAGAACTACCCGAGACCATGAGATTAACCACCGTGGTCTGTTCGATTCAAAGGGCATGACATGAGCAGCGCATTTCCCCTAGAAAAACATGAGCTGCGCATTAAATGACTTGGTCCCACCTAAAAAATAGCACCCCTTCAAAGCTCAGTTCCTTGCTAAATCCACCAACCCTCTCAAAACCCAGCCAAGTCCGTGAATCCCTCCGAGATCTCCAGAGGTTGTACCATAACTAGTAAGTTAATTAATACCAAGATATATGGTTCTCAAATGATATCTCGACACAGGACTAACGCCCAGTACAATGGCTTTTGTCAAATCAGATGCCAAGGTATTTTTTTGAATCTTGGTGTAGAGGCATGTTTCCAAAAAATATTTAGCATGTCAATTTATTTATTTCTGTCCCACTAACATTCACGCCGTGCTAGTATATCCATCTGCTACCCGGCAAAAAGAAAACCGGTTCGTCCTAGTCACACTGTTCGTGGCTTGCATGCTCCGATCGGTGCGAAAGTACGTCGGATTCATCTCTCTTTCGCCGGTTTACCCGAGCTGAGTCCCAATTATGCACACGAGCGCACACGCTACGAACGTGTACCTCATGGCAGTAGTACTATCTAGAAATCAACAAAATGCTCCCTTTATAAGTTGGTCTCAACCTTCTTAGCTTAGCCATGTGGGACTAGACTTTGAACATGAATTTGCAATTTTCCAGATTCACGCCATGTGGGCCTAGTGTTGTTACAGTTGTTATTTGGACCTTCCATCCACCCATGTTTTCATATTGGCCAACTACTAACTATTAAATACCAGTTGCATTTATGTATACTATTGGCATGACCCAGCGCATCTGCTAGTTGTAGTAGATGCATAGTATAAACTAGTTGGTCACGTGGACGATCGGTAATACGGTAACTGAATGCGTCATTCAGTCGAGGAATTCAGCACTCAGGGTACATAAAATGGTTTTATTGTTTACATAAAATTATTTCCATATAAAAGTAAAACTGCATTATGTAACTTATTGGTACATAATACAAAGAACAGTTTAGTCTTAACAGTGTAGGCAACCTGAGAAGGCCTTGGATTAGGACAAGATGCATGTGTTCGGACAGCATGACTGATTTTCGGATCCATGTCAGTGAGTTTCGGTGTTTGGAGTTTATGCATATATTCGGATGAAAGCCCAGCCTACATCTACATACGAGGAAGTTTGTATCAATAGGAAGTGAAACATATATTATAGAAAAATGTAAGTTAAAAAATCGTTCGGAAAAGTTAATTTTTATTATCTAGGCTAGGCGCATCGTCGCCAATTTGATCGGAAGTCTTAAGTCACGAATTTTCACGCACTGTTTGACTACATATTTTTCTACCGACTAAAAGGCAATAAAATGATGGAAAATTTCAAACGGAGGCCAAGCTACATGTAGCCCTTTTATTTTCAAACACTCAGAATTCATATTTTAAAATTTTAAATTAAAATTCTTGGGATAGCCAAGGATGTATAGTACAATGGTGTAGAAGCTCAATACAAACTACTTTATATTCTAGTCTACACAGAAATGGCGAACTCTGAATTTTTTTTATAGTGAATACTACACATTCCAAGACTATTAATTTTGTTAGATTTTGTCTATTTCGTGTAGCCTAGAATACAAATAAGTTTGCATTGAGATTTAGCACCATTTTAGCATACATCATTGCCTGATTTTGTTGAAACTTTGAAATACGAATTTTAATTTTTTGAAAATAAAGAGCTAGGACATGTAGCTCAGCCTCCATAACGCCACTCATAAAATGACCCCATTATAGTTGGTCTCCACTTCTCTAAAGTATCAAGGTGGGACTAAATATTTTCTCTACTAGCCTTCATCTTCTCACTGTTGATATGCTTGGGCTAGATGGTGTATCCGGTTGGGCCTTAGTTGGGTGGTGGGATGTATTTGCCAGCTAGTGGTCTTGAGCACTGGTCACTTGACAATATGGGCATGAGTAGCAAACTCATCCACGTGCTGACTGCACATGTGATACAAAATCTCGTCAAAAAAATGTTAAAAATATTCTCTATCTCTCATGGAAGGTTGATAAAAAGGCGGAGACATCATTATATCTCTGTAGCTTGCACCATATAAATTCCAGTTAATTAATAAAAGGCTTTGTTACATCACGTCATGAGTCCTCATGTCGGACACCCATGCATGCAACCAGCCACTCTCGCCATAAGAACCATGCATCCTCTAGGTACGTGAATTGCAACCACATGTACTTGGGCTATTACAGGGTACAATGCTAAGTCTATGCATGACCTATTATTAAGTTGTACTAGCAAGCTTTGACCACAGTCCGATGGCATTAGGGGAGGGAGACAAAACATGAGATGATTAAATAATTAGCTTTAGCCTAGGGGCTTTGAATAGACGGAATACAACAACAAGCCTATACAATCGATAGCTCATGGACTTCTTTGGCTTGGTTTGGCTGATCGCCATCATCCCTCCAAACCAAGCCTAGTGCATAGCGAGCAGCCACCCTCTCCCAAGAGACTGAAATGGAGCGTCGTTGAACCGTCGTCATTCACCTTGCTGGCATGGGCGTGCCTGCGGCTGCGCATCACCAGTTCACCACCATGGGCTATCCATCACCTGGGCGAATTTTTACACCGCACACATCATCAGGTACATAGTTAGTATTTTGTAGATCCATTGTTAATTGTTACATACTGCATCATCTCCTTATGTGAAATTGCGCTGCATAATGCAAAAAGTTTATCACGTATCGAATATATTTGTTTTAGGAAAAATATTTAGGAGACAATATATTTGCTAGTACGAAGTAGTATACAGTAACAATAAATTTTCTACAAAGTTTCAAAATTGATAAGGTTTTTAACTTATTCCAATCGAGATACAGGTTCAAACAAAGGGGATGCAGGTTCTTCAAATGCAAAGCCTACATTATCGTAATTTGATACAATAACTAAAGCTAGGTATATTTTGTGTGGCATTTCTTGCGCGGTTTTTTTCTTCGCCTCCGTCATACTCAAATCCTAGATCCGCCACTAGATGGCACGCTACCTCCTAGTGATGTTCGACCACTATCCACTGAGAATTTGTTCAAACAAGCAACAAAGACCGGTGCCGCGTTGGTCGCCACGACATGCCACCCCAAAGCTAGAGCTTGCAGAAGGCGTTGGTCCAAATCGAGCTTGACAAGAAAGAGATGCGACCTCGCTGGTTAACTGCATCGGCCGCGACACCGAGGATGTGCCACCCCACAGCTAGAGCATATAGAAGGCGTTGGCGCAAATCTAGCTCGACAATAAAGAGTTGCGGCGTTGGTTAACTGCATCGGCCATTTTCACGTGAGAAGCTGAAGCCGCAGAACAGATCCCCTGTCCCGAACCGTAAATACAATTTCTTAAATTGGCGCGAGAACTTTAAACTAGTTCATCCGCGATAATCTATAAACATTTGCAAAACAGAAATTCCTAAACACGATTTCTAAGCTAGCCTAGGGTTCATCGGAATCACCGGGAATTGGAGTTCTTCTTCGGCAACAGCGGCGGCGGAGCTTCTCGCGTCGGTGTCGACGTCGGTGTCGGGTGTCGGAGAAGTTGTAGTAGTAGTAGTCGACGATGACGTAGTCGCGGCGCGCCATCTCCGCGCGAATAGACGCGCGCTTCGCCCGCCGGATGCCGCGCGCCTCCCCCTCGTCTGTGTCGCGGGCACTTCGCCTTGACGACCGCCGTGAGGGAGTTGTGCCATGCCATCGCGTGTGGCGCGCCTCCTGAGCAGCGTCGTCCTCCTCCTCGTCTGAGCTCGAGCAGAGGGCGCCACGATCCCGCGCCAGTGCCGACGAATGTCCCTCCTCGGCCGTCATTCGCGCTTGAGAAGAGGTCAAATCTTACCGCCGACCGCGGGTTGCGGTAGGAGAATGCATCGCGCCAGCGCGCTTGCTTGGATATGCACATGGTACTCTTGGCGTCACTTTTCGACGCTCGCCGAGCCGAACAGGAGCCACCACGCGCCGAATTGGGGCCTTCCATCGTGGGAGGAGGTAGAGGGGACGACCGGCGGCGGTGATTGGGTTTTGGCGGTCGGAGGCACCGCCAATCGGAGTTGGCATGGCGGCGGCGGGCGGAGGAATTGGAGGAAATGGGTGTGGGGTGATGCATCTAACCCCTCAAGCACGTTTATATACGGAGTTCGTGGGCCGATGGGGTTAACTGAAATACGGCATATGTTCGGGCCACTTTTTAGACCGAAACGAAAAAAAAGCGATGCGGGATGGAATGCCGTATCTGCTAGAGACGTTGTTAATCATGCTGTAGCTTGGTAAGTGTGCTCCAACAGGCCATATTTCAGGAGCTCCAACACAATGTACGTATGTCTAAAGGATTTCATGGTAACATCGATTCGATATAGAAAATGGCTCGCGAACTTGCATGTGCACTTCCAATAGCAATACGCCAGGTAGATTCTGAATTCTTATTTTCTATATTTTCCACTTTTCCTTATGCTAAATAATTAATCAATTAAAATGTCCGGGGCTTCTAGAAGTTGCTGCATGACCTTGCCTGTTTTTGGAAATCAAAGCCTGCATACTAAAACAATATATGCTTCAGTTTAGAGTCCATACAACATAATCGGACATTCACAGTTCAAGAGAGTGGATTTGGTGACCGGTTGTATACGTGAGCACGCGCTCATCACCGTTGGATTTAGTCCACCACCGTTGGATTCTACCTCTCACTAACGGCCACTACACGGATGTCCGTTTGTGTTTTTTGTGTGGAAAAAGCTGTACATGGACCCCACACTCTATCATCTCATCTTCCTTTCCCAATCTCCCCAATCCCATCAGGAGGGGAGCACCACCAGGTTCGGACCCGTACGAGCAGCTGGAGGTGGCCCGCAAGATCACCGCCGTGGCTGTGGCCGCCCACGCCTGCCGCCTGGAGCACGAGGCCGCCCGCCTCCGCCAGAAGCTGGCCGCTTCCGCGAAGAAGTGAAGGGACGACGGAAGGATTTCTCGGCGCCTTGGATCTGGTTTGTCTTGGATGCGCCGGGAAGAAGCATGGTAAACACGAACTGCTCGGCGCTCCAGCTGACCTCCCCCGCCATCGAGCTCCAATCCAGCAACCCGCCCAAAAAATCTGGCGCCACGGCCGCCGCCGCCAATGGCGTCCACGCCAAGAAGCTCACCAAACAGGAGTCGTTCCTGGGCGAGGTCGAAGACGACGCCGCCACGCTTCCCCATCCAGGCGCTCGCCGGTAGGGATTCCCCTGATCCGTCGGCAGCCCCAGGTGGTGCAGTAGTTCGCCGCGCCCCCCTCGTGGGGTACGAGCTGGCCGAAGCCTCGCTCCTCCTCTACCGCTCGCAGCAGCCACGCTTGCCTCCCTATCCAGCCGGGATATTTCATCCTCGAGCTTCAGTCTTCCATAGTAAAAAAAACAAGAAGGAACAAATTGAATGAAAAGAAGAACTGATCTTTGTTTACACCTCAAAGTAATACAGAACAACTTCAGGTTAATCGGGAGGTATTTACCTACATAAGAGCGACTGGGCGTTGGAGCCATTTCACTCGATGGAAAAAATCCACACGGAGCCAGATGCACCAAAGCCTGCATCGACCGGCGGCCACCGTGCGCGCCCACCACTGACCCATCCCGGGCTCGATCCTAGTCCTACATCCTACGCGGAGAAGGCTCCATGACCCAGGTCGGCCCCGCTGCCCCCAGCGGACGGGCGAACGACACCACACCACGCCTGGCCGTCGACCACCGCGTGCCCCTGCATCTCTCCTGTACGGCCATGAAGAGTCTCCAACGGCGGGGAGCACGACGAGCTGCCGCTCATCGGCGCCTACGGCTAGCTCGTGCACCAGGCGTTCGGACGCCCCGCCAGCGTCGTGGACCAGCTGATGGGCAGCTCGTGCTCAGGAGCGGTCAAGTGCGTCGATGGTCGTCGGCTGTCAATTGGATTTGACATTTTCTCGATTTGGGATCTGCTCGTGGCCAACTTGGGGGTCTGCTTGATTTAGGATCTGCTCGCGCGTGGAGGCGATGGGAATCACGAAGGGCGACAGCGGAAATCAAACTCTAAATTGCTTCATCTGCTGGTTCTAGAACGCTCGCCAGGAGGATCAAACAGACGGCACGACACACGGTGTTAGACACGTGTCAGGCTGGAACCGCGTGCTCACGTATAGACCCGGTCACCGGGCTTCTTTTGCAAAGTTCAAACATACAATAAACGGGAATTTCCGCGACACCGGGTGAATGACGTAACAAAGTAAGTTTCTACAATCCCATCATGCAAAGGTTATTGCAACACATGAATGCTTGTTTTATGGTACACCTTTTGGATCCAAATTCTCTAGAGTATCAACACACTATGGTTATCAGAGACCACGGCACATGGTGGTGTCTGCTTTTCCTTCCAAGTGATGGATGTATTAGGCTGTGCTACCCTATGTCCTCCTTATTATCCTCCAACAAGAAACAAGAAAGAACAATGATGGTTAGCTCCGAAGCTAATTTACCAAGACTAAATAAATTTGGAGTAGATATAGTAACGACGACAAGAGCATATGTACATTCATGACACGGATGAGTAATACGTTGTATCATGGAGGTTTTGGTACTTTTCCCTCCAAAATCAGGGCTTCTGCCTTTTCCCGCCTAAATTTTGGCACTTGCCTACTCGATGGGTGTCCTCTCCCAATTTTTGGTCCCATTATTTTATTTGCCGATACTATTTGGGGAGGCCTATCTATTTCATACGACCTTCGATGGGGGCCCGTGAACAGCCGTTGGAAAGCTCCAATATGAGCTCTCGAGAAGTTAGTGTTTACCCGACTTGGCTAAACTGGCGACTTTCGGGATCTGACCATTTTAGCATGCCGAGGATTTCGAATCAGAAAATAATTAGGTCCCAAAAGCGGTCGTCTTGGCCTTCGACCAAAAAAGTATTCGAGTTTTTCCTTCAGATTTTCGAGGCCTAAAAGGGGCGCGACGATGACAAAGGTATTACGAATTATTGTACGCATCATCTTGTCGGCTCATTCTGTGCATCTCCTATGATTTCATGCGCCTGTCACTTTACACGCGTTGTTATCACATGCATGAAATGACGTCTCTACACACATCATTCCACACGCCGCTCTACTTCCCTAGGGACCTTCTTTTGGTCTCGGGGACAGCGACTACCTATCATTTTATGCAGACGTCCCGTGTATAGCGCCTTAAATTCATGCACAATGATGGTTACTTAGCAAGATTCCCTATTCCTTTTTTAAGCATAAAGCGCTACTATCACATGCACGGAGTTCCAATCACCGCGACGGGCTAGGGTACCGAGTTGTCCGAAGATTCCATGATCTTCCCACCCATTATTTGGAAGGCTAGGCTGGCATAGAGGTTTCGGGTCTTTTCCACCAAAATAAGGGCTCCGGCCTTTTCCCGCCCACATTTCGGAACTTTCGTACTGCTAGGTTATCCCTACCTACTATTGGGTCGCGAGATTTCATGTGTCGACAAATGTTTTTGCGAGGCCGTATCCTCTAGGACGAGCCCCTGGTTGAAGACGCCATCAAGACCCGATTGCGGTGGTGGCGGGCAAGTGGGGGGCCATCGAGGACCTGGTGCAGTAGCGATGGGTAGGTGGGGAGAGGATAGATACGGGGGTTGGTGGGTTTCATAACAAACGAGTGGACCAGGCGAGCAAAATCTGACGTGGAGATGGTAACTGGTTCTCTCCAAATGCCTCCCAATATGTCGGGCGTGTGTTATGATGTGTGCTGGTAATTTTGTTTTGTTTTGGGAAGCTGTTTTTGAGTACACCCCTAGTGTAGCGCAATTTATAGGTGGCTTTTGGGTGGACCCATGAAAATGCTCAGGCGGGAAAGTAGGTTGCTAGCTCATACACAGAGGGGTGGCAGAAGCAAAAAAATCCTATTGTAAATAGTGCAGTTCAAAAAAAGTAGCAAAGGGACATTGCTAAATTTTCTTAAAGAAGCAAAGGTACTATTTTAGTTTATTAATTCTTAAGTACTAATTTCTTTCTTAAAGGAAATTCTGAAATCTTGCCGGGTTTTTTTTTTGTTAAAATATTTTCATTATATATACCTACTAGATTGTGTAAAATAAATATCTGTGTTAAAGATTTTTTTTCCCTTTTCGCCCTGGATTGACTTGGAAAGGAAAAAAATAATGAGGCTCCACTAAAGAAACATGATTTTTTTTTCTTTTTATGCAGATTTTGACTTGAAACAAAAAAGAATAAATAGAGAGAAATGCATCAGCCTATTGTGTTTCGGCCACTCAGCTAGCTAGCTCAAAACATTAGAACAAACATGTGATGGTTTGATCCTATCATGGCTCTACTCACGCACATCCCTGATGATTCTTGCTGCATCAATTTTGCGAACTCAAGGTGACCACGATTTGTTTCTTCTTGTGCTGTTTACACGACCCTCGAGGATAATTTCCTTTGCTAAGAAAGAGCAAATGGTAGACAAGACATAGCCGAGCAGGAAACCACAAGTATAGCCCAAGCTCTCTTTTTATTAACGAAATTGATAACAACATTTAAAGTTTCAAAAATATTTGAAATTAAATCTAAATCTACACGTAGACATAGCCGAGTCAACTAATCAACTTAAGCAAGAGCATCTAAAAAAAAATGACATTACGTCCCCTGTTTTCAGGACATCAAACAGCCAAAAAAAACAAGCAGTAAATGTCCACTGGCCGGCATATCTAAGCATTTTTCACTTAAATTAGAACATCATAAGTACCACGTCAAAGGCAAAGCCAGCAGATGCACGCACACCATCAAACAAGTTTCAATCTTCAAATGGACGGATGTGTAACTGTTACAAACACAACATGAGTTACAAAAATTCTCTTAGATCTGAGATATCAGCTGGCTGGCGCAACCAAGGCTGCAACATGCATAAAGGGTGTCTCCATGGGTCTCCTTCCAGCTTCCAACAGGAGAGAATGTTGCACTAGGTAGGTGTACCAGCTCCGCTGCTAACCTGGATTTCCTCTTCCTTGTTATATATCCTTCAACAACAAGAACAAACACATGGCCATGATCAGCTCTAGATCAATAGATTTATTTAAGAAACAAAAGTATTACTTCAACTAATTAATCAATGCAACTTTAAATCAAGCATTGGTGTTAAAAATTTCGCCATGATCTAGTTACATTATTTGCACATCCAGACCTCAATTCAAATTAACAAAACAGTCAAGGAGCAAAATGAATGTCAAGCCAGTAGATACACAGCGTATGAAAGTTCACACGAGCAATCCTGGGACAGTTACCTCAAACAAAACATGCCTAGTTTGATTGCCATAATATCTAGAGGAGATACAAACGTGCAAGAATCAGCATCACATGAATCCATCAACCAGATTTCATCATCTTTACAAGGTGACTAGAACGTCATCATCATCACTATAATTCAAATAAGGGCCATCGCATCCATACCGGAATGTCGAGAGGAACCAGAATCTTACCAAAAACAACATGGAGTCCAAGAAGAAGGGCTGGGGTGCCATTTAGTCCTTCTCCTTATCCTTGAACAAGAACAAAGCATGGTCAACAGGGCAAACGCTTATACCAAGGTACATACATAACAGGCGGATAATGATCAGCATTTGCAAACAACTAGTGGTACAAATAGTAGTATAGGAGCATTCTAGCTACAATCAAACCTGCAACAAGATAAGAGAAGGTGCTACCACTGAAGGGACAACCAATTCATGACAAGAGAAATAAGAAGCAAATAATTCCTCAATAAGCAGCAGCAAACAGAACTCATCTTAGGCATCATATACTGTGTTGAACAATGAAAAGGAAAATTCAGTTTCATCTAGTATAAAACCAGCGACATTATAATCAAAACTCATGAACTCAAGCTCTAGCCTTAGCCCACATCAAATAAATAACCGGTCAAGTTGACATTGATTAAGTCAATTAAACCAAACCCTGATGTTAAACACTCATGTGACCTCATTAAACATTCAGGAATATGCCTGCCAACATGATTAAGTCTTAGAATCAGAATCCAAAGACTACCACAATTGATTAGAAAATCAAGCCAGACCAACAGAGAGCGAAGAGCAGTTGCTTCATGCTCATGGACACCGCGAAATAGAAAAAGGCAGAAGTGGACCTTCTGTGTCACACCAATGGGGGAAGCAGTGTTGCAGGAGACATCCTAGTCAGAGGAGGCAAGGGGTGCAGGTCATAGTGGACTCCAGAAGCAGCTCCAGTGGATGGCAACACCACCACAATGCCACAGGAGGGCAGCAGCACCACCAAGAGAACAACAAGACCTGAGCAAAATCAAATCAAAGCACAAACTCAGTGAATCTGATGCAATATAAAATGGACGTCCAAATAGCAATATCACCAGAGAATCTGCATTATATATCACCATTTGCAGCATCCATAAATACCAAACCACCAGGGCAGGAGAAAGTGAGATTACCTTGACGCCATACATCTTGGACACCTCGTGCTCGACGAAGCCCTGATCGCCGAGCAGAAGGGTGCCATCGGCAGTGGAGGCCTATCCAGCAACATCAGCTGCGCACCCCATCCATCACTGCTGAACTCGTGTGATAGATGGTGCGATATCCCCAATGCATAGACAATATATAAATCTGAACATGGAACAAGCCAACCAGCTAGAGTTAGTATCAAAACAGCCTACACATGTACAAAGGATTAAAATCTCTGTGACTTTCCTACAATCCTACTCCTTGGAGTAGCAGAAACACACATCAGGTCGCTACAAATGATGTTAGCTGAATTCAATTTGCAGCAATGCTTACCCAGATCTCAGCACTACGTAGGCATGACTAGCATCAAAGAATAATTAAAAAAAAACTAGTGCTACAAATAGTAGTATAAGAGCATTCTAGCTACAATAAAACCTGCAACAAGATCAGAGAAGGTGCTACCATTGAAGGGCCAACCATTTCATGACAAGAGAAATAAGAAGCAAATAATCTAGCCAAACTACACCACAATGAACATCCCTCAATAAGCAGCAGCAAACAGAATTCATCTTAGGCAACATATACTGTGTTGAACCATTAAAAGGCAAATCCAGTTTCATCTGGTATAAAATGAGCGACATTATAATTAAAACTCAAGAAATGAACCTCTAGCCTTAGCCCACATCAAATAAATAACCGGTTTCAGGTTGACATTGATTAAGCCAATCAAACCAAACCTTGAAGTTGAACACTCATATGACCTCATTAAACATTCAGGTATTAAGTCTTAGAATCAGAATCCAGAGACTACCACAACTGGAACGGAAAGCGAGCCAGACCAACAGAGAGGGAGGAGCAGTTGCTTCATGCTCATGGACACTGCGAAATAGATAAAGGTAGAAGTGGACCTTCTGTGGCACACCGATGGGGGGTGGAGGTGCGGGTGGGGGGGAGCAGTGCCTGCAGGAGACATCCTAGTCAAAGGAGGCAGGAGGTGCAGGCCGTAGTGGACGCCAGAAGCAGCTCCAGTGGATGGCACCACCACCACAATTCCACCGGAGGGCAGCAGCACCACCAGGAAACAACAAGACCTGAGCAAAATCAAATCAAAGCACAAACTCAGTTATCTAGTGTATGATTATTAATTTTGATGCAATATAAAGTGGACGTCCAAATAGCAATATCCCCGGAAAATCTGCATGCCATTGCTTCCATGCACTTACTACTTAACTAATGACAGATCCATAAATATCACTATTTGCAGCATCCATAAATACCAAACCACCAGGACTGGAGAAAGTGAGATTACCTCGACCCCATACATCCTGGACACCTCGTGCTCGAGGAAGTCCTGGTTGCCAAGAAGCAGGGTGCCATCGGCAGTGGCGGCCTATCCAGCAACATCAGCTGCCCGCCAAATCCATCACTGCTGAACTCATGTGATAGATGGTGCGATATCCCCATCAACACCCAGCCAAGAAAAAAAATTAGGCAAGTCAAAGAGTGCTCATTAGAAAAAAAAACATAGAATTCATTCCCAAAGAATTTTAAGCAAGCAACAAAGGCATAAGATATGCATGTTCAATACCATAATAAACATTCAAGATGGCATTAACTATAATAAATATATAGCAATATGCTTCACTTAGAGTAGTATGTTTCACGGACTTGATAAAGGGATTGATTGACATGAAGACATAAGCATAATGATTCTGTGATTTGAATCATATCTCGAAATATGTTGCTGAATTCTCAACTTTCTTTAAATAAGCAGTGTCAAACCAAGTACAAGAGGTACAGGTGGATGAGATGTAACCAATGCATAGACAGTATATAAATCTGAAGATGCAACAAGCCAAACAGCGAGTGCTTACCCAGATCAGGTTGATACACATGATTTTGCTGAATTCAATCTGCAGCAATGCTTACCCAGATCTCAGCACTACCTGGGCATGACAAGCAGCAAAGAATTAAAAAAAACGAGCAAATACTACTGCAGTACTGCTTGTGCCGCAACAATTCGCATACTTTCCCTAGTGTCTTCACATTCAGCAATCAACAAGATAAAAGGAACACTTTTTTGGCAAAAAAAACACATGCATAGGTAGGAGAGCGAACTTACCAGGCAGCAAGCAGATTGAGGAGGTCGCCCGCAGCGACATGCCGGGGTCGTGGCCGGCAGTAGCTGGTCATGGCTGTCGCCGGCGGCAGCAGCTCTGGTAGTTGGTCGGGGATGACCAGGGCAGGATCTCCCCTGCGGTCTGGCCGACCGTGGCAGCCCGCCGTCGCCGAGAGCAACCGTCGGTTCCCCTGCCCTCATCTCGTCCCTTCCCTTTGCTTGCTCACTCGGACAGAGGGAGCCTACCCTCGCTGTGGGGTGCTGGTAAGGGCGAGGGGCGGCGGAGGATGGCACCGGCGCTGCTTGTCTGGGAGAGGACGCGTAGGAGGAAGGAAGGAGCGCCGGAGGTGGAGGGTGCGAGCCGCCGGATTTGGCCGGCGGAGAGGCCAGTGGCTCGATTGGATCGGGGAGAAAGGCCGTGTCGGAGGAGACGAGGCGCACGGGAGGGAGGGGGCGACTGAGGGGGTGGATGGTGGTGGGGGAGATGAGGCTGGGGCGCCGGCGGCGTGGGTCGGCCGGCGATCTGGCGGCTTGGCTTCGAGGATGAGGGGATCGAGTGTGGGTGGGAGGGAGACGAGTATGGCCTTTTTTTGGGAGACAGAAAAAATGGGTGCGGGCTAAACTTATAGTCTCGTGGCTTGCTTTGTGTCGGTCCAATTTTTGGGTCTCCCGCGAGACCAAAATTGAAAACGGTAGGCGCCAAAGTGAATTCATTTGGGTTTCACGAGAGAGGTAGGCCCTAGAAATCTGGGGCGGTGGGGATGCCAAGTCACCGATCCATGGCATGTCTCACGGATCATCATCTCATCTGTCCATCTCGTTGACATCCAACGGCTGTACCGCCCTCGTTTTATCTCTTGTTCTTGCCTAGCACTTTGGGCTAATAATTAATGTGGGTGGGATTATCGCCCCAAAGGGAGCATTTGGGCGCCGAAAATAAAGTGTGCATGGTCATCGTTGATAAATTGGTGGAGACGGCAACGGTGCATACTATGTTTCTTCCTGGCGCTAGAGATCGGATTCGGGGCCGCAAGCTCACGCGCAACGAGAGATGTTTATTTCATCATGTGCAAAAGAACCGAATGGCTAGGCATTCATCTCTTGTGTGAGAGGTGCTGAGTACACCTGGGCAAAGTTCGGGCCGGGCCGGGCTTCGGGCCGGGCTTAAAAAAGCCCGCGGGTAAAAAGTCAGGCCCGAGCCCGGCCCGGCCCGACCGTCGGGCCTGTATTTTAAGCCCGAACCCGGCCCGAACGATCAAAAAGCCCGGCCCGGCCCGGCTAAAATGCACGAAAACGCAGGCCCGAGCCCGGCCCGGCCCGACGTTCGGGCTCAGTTTTCAGGCCCGAACCCGGCCCGAAGTGCAAGCCCGACCCGGCCCTGCCCGGGATTTTCGGGCCGGGTCGTCCGGGCCGGGCTGCCCATGCCCAGATGTAGTGCTGAGCAATGGCATCAAATGTGGTACTCCATCCGGTCCTTTCTAACTGGCTCAAAATTAGTATAAAGTTGTGTGCAAAATCAGGATCAATTAAAAGAGACCGGAGTGAGTAGTAGCAGTAAACCCGATTCGATCCGACCTAATTAATGCAGGATTTGTTGGCGTTTGGTTTTGGTGCGCGCTGATATACATATCTTGAGCTAATGCAGGAACCTAGCTAGTGCTGATGTTTACTAGTAACTATTAGTTGGTAGGCTGTAAATTTAGGCCCGTGAGTGGTGATGCCCAAATTAATATGTGGAGCAGTACTGGACGTACGTACTGTAGAAAATGGCCGTGTTGGTGCCCAAATTAATATACGTTGAGCACTAGACGTACGTACTTTAGAATGGTTGAAGAGAAATCTGAATTTTGGTCATGGGGAGAGAGCCAGCAGAAAGAGAAAAGAAGAAATGGATGTGCTAGTTTGGTACGGAGGAGGAGCTCGTGTAGTGCGAAGGTGGTGTTTGGAGGAGGAGCAGTCGATCGATCGGATGCCTTTTTTTTTATTTTGGCTCACGCCAGGCTGTCAAATGCATATGCATCGCGGCAGGGTCAGCTCCTTGAAAATAAATGCGTACTTTTGTGGCGAGCTGAAACGCAACGCGGATCGTTTTGGATTGCTTCCTTCCGTGACCGGGCGTATGCACGCGGGACATGCATGCGAAACTCAAATTAGTGTATGAAAATATCAGTTCTTATTATTCTGCAAGTACAATATTTGCATTAAGTAATTCAATTAATCTTTTTTTTTGCAGATCGTTGAGCATATTAGCAGCATTTGAAGTGATAGACCATGCAAAATTGTAATACAGAGGTATTTGTCACATAAGATATTTTTGTTTGGAAGTTACAGATCTGGTTCATCTACTTTTTAGAGGCTAAGTAATATACCAAGTGACCAAAATATATGTCGGTTCAGAAATTACTTCAGACGCGAGATGCAACATCACCCCCCGCCACCTGTTCATGCACTTTTCCTATGTTATATTGATTTTTTTGTAAAGTGGTGTAACTGAAGTTGCATAATTCTCACACTATGTTAAATTGCAGGCATGTGAATGGTAACCTTTTTGCTTATTTGGTAAAGGCCACATGATTTCTTTCTTGGGTACTTATTGTGTATCATCATGCAAAAGGCTGGTTATCTTTGATAATCCATGATGTGCTACACTACAGTTTGCTGCTTCGATTTACGATAACTGAACTGAAATCTTCATGTTTGTTTACAGTAAAAGTTTGGCTACTCAAATCTTCATATCTGTTCACAAATATCACATTTGAGATTAGGGCATTTGCTGATAATCCATGATGTGCTACACTGCACGTTGCTGCTTCGATGTACGATTTATAGTTTGGCTCGGATCGGCTTGATTCCACCTTACTATTTTTGTGTCCTTATTTTCTGATAGGTCAGATCAATGCCATTGGTTTACCTCTGATATATATTAGAATCAAGGTTCAGCATACATCTTCTGGAAATATTATTGGTGCTGAATCATAATATCTCTAATGGTGAATTGGGAAAATCATAATATAAAGGAACTGAAGTGCCTTGCGTCAGGGTAGCACCCACTGAAGGGATTCATTTTTTCATGGTACGTACCTGCAAGATTCTTGAAATAAATGAGATCTTTATCCTACGTATTTGATTTTCTTTAGTTCTTCAGTCCATTTTTGTACTATTTGTAACTCTGGGAGAGCACATGTTTTACCAGTTCACACATTGTAGTGGGATTTTATTTTTACCTGAGATAAGTAGGAACCAGCAACCAAAGTAAAGACACACGGAATGGGAAGAAATATGGTAGGTGTAGACTTGATTTCAGGTGTAAGTGACCAACCTCTTTGATCCAGTTGTAAAAAAATCCCAACTGTTTGTTGTTAATATGTTGTTGTTTTGCTAAGGTAAGAAATTGACTGCTACATTTTTGGGAGATGCTTCTAGACCGAACTGGAAACAGGATAGATTTTAAAGCTATTTTAGTTGTTTCAGAACTTGAGGTGGGATGCAGGCGCGATACTAATGGACAAGATACATGCACCTTGTATGTGGCAGGTGATATATGCACGCATCAAACCTGAAAGTAGCAATTTCATCATGGTTACTTAGGTAATTTTATTGACGTGATTTCTTCTAGGAGAGCATAGGAAGCAGCTTGATTCATAACCACGTCCTACCTGCTTGCAACCATGTTTGATCTCATGACTCATGATCTGGTGTTCGCAGCCGTGTGGTGAGCACAAAGCAAACTATAATTTAATGTTCAGTGCAATACTGCAATATTACATCATGTTAGATTCAGACAAAGAAGGGTTTCCTTGTTTTTATTCCCCAGAAGAATCAGGTTTCCAAATGTAGCCAGCGTATGAAGATGAGACATTGCCAATTCCCAATTTCGTTTGATAATATGATCTATTAATTCTTCAAGACGTTGTCTTTTTATCTCAATATGTGGATCTTAACACTTGTGTGCCAATTAGAACTAGGAGGTTCTATTTGAAGATTTACTTATATGTTGTTGACTAACCATGTACTGTATATACAATTGTTCTCCAAAGGGGTACTCAGTCATTACCACTAATTATGTGGAGATCCATGAACTATTTACCTGTTTCTTCTACTCAGTTTTGTTACATTTTCTTCCCCGAATGATGTCATGTTAGTTGGATATATAATATGTCTATAACTTACGAAGTGAAAATTCTGCAGATGTCAATATCCAGGATGAGTTGGATCAATTCACCCCCCTGATGAAATTAGCTGGACGCTCACCTCAAACAAATGTATACACGGTTTATTCAGCATATGACCTCCAAATCTAGCCCTGGATTCAGCAAGTGATGTTGGAGAATGTATGGAAAGGAGATTGGTGGATGATGCTATTTGATATTCGCCCCAATGATCTGAAGAAGAGCTAAATTACATCTGCACCACATCTTGGCATCCATGGAAAGAAAGAAATCGAAGTGTATTTGAGGGTAAATACTTTCGGTGGCTTCCTTTGCTGGATTGGTAACTAAAAACATTAGCCTCTTGGATGAGGCATATAGAAAATAGACTTACGCTTATGTACAACGAACTGTATGCTTTCACTTCCAATTTTTGAGTTTGACTGGTTTCCTTGTTTTTCGGGCACTGTTGTCATCTCTTTTCTTTATATGAAATGAGATTCTTAATCGTATAAAAAAGTGGGCCTTCATATGAGAATAAGCAGTGTTAGAAATTTATAGTTGCTTAGTTGTTTGCTTTTCAGTTTTGCTTCAAGGTGAAGTTGAATTGTAATATTTTATAACTAAATAATTACCCCATCTCAAAAAAAAGTTGCTCAATTTTTTTAGATATGGATGTATCTATAACTAAAATAGATCTGTATACCTCCGTATATAGACAAAGTTGAGCAGTCTTTTAGAAATATTTTTGTACTTATGAGAATTTAATCGTGTGTTGCACGTGCACACTTACTAGTAATGTGAAACGGAAGAAGTAACTAATAATAATTAGCCAATAATGCGGCATTCACCAGAGGTGGGACGCAAGCACTGTGCACGGCGACGGTTGCTGCGACGGCTCAACGTCCAGTTTCACCCGGCACGAGAGGTACTTCTTCCAGCCGTCCATGTACGACTCCAGCACGACGTCCACGTCCACCTCCGCGGACCCCGACCGCCTCTCCGACGCCATGCGGCCGCGCAGCTCGTCGGACAGCCCCACCCCGGCGCCGAGCGCCACCATCCTCACGCGCTTCCGCGCTCCCTCGGCGACGCAGAACTCGGGCGCGCGGCCCCACGCGAGCACCGCCCCGGCGTAGGAGACCGCCACCGTCCCGCGCTCGTTGTAGTACTCGCACGACTCCGAGATCCGACTGCTGCTGACTCCATGGAGCGTGAGGTTGAACGTCGGGGAGATGAGTGGCGCCGTGCCATCGTCGAGCCCGTCGAAGCCGGCGAGGTCGACGGAGAAAGTGGGGACGGGGATCTGGTGTCGCTCGAAGTCGGGGAGAAGTATAGCAAGCAGCACCAGGGCGATGAACGCACCTATTAACAAGGCTGAGATCCTGGGGTCAAGGGGGGCTTCTTCGTGCTTCCTCGTAGCGGCGGGAACGTGGGGCGATGCTCCTGCTGCTTCCACGTCCGGCTTCATATTGGCGGAGACGCCAGAAAGAAGAAAACCTTTGGAGAGGAGCGATTGTTTGGGAAGTTTACATAGGCATACGTGCGCGGCGTGGACACTATGAATCTATGATATTGACGGGAGTGCAGCTCCAGCTATCTTGGAGGTGTCCATCTTATTTACTACTCCGTAGAGGATTCTACACGGAGACTTGTAAGATCATAAAATCAGCTCATAAAAATTACATGTTTACAAAATGCATAAAAATCGAAAATAAAAAAAAATGAAACCGTGTCTAGGAGGAACTAGACACTTTTTGATATAGTAGAAGCGGGATATAGCGTGACAATTTCGAAATTCGTCCCTCGAACTCCGGTCGTTAGGGTGTGCCACTGCGACCCCAACCACTAAGCTAAGTCCACGTCGTCAAAATAAAAAATAACTATACAACATACCTAAGGGATGTACTTACAACTCCAAAAAAATCATCCCAAAACTAAATCTACATTTAGGGAAAAAAAAGAAGATAAATTCTACTTGAATAGTGTCAACTCTAGGTGAATACTAGTATTTCACGTTATCACTCCCAAATTTATCCTTTTTAGCTCCCTAAATGTAGATCGAATTTGAAGCAGCATTTTGTTGTCCGTTGCATATAGAACACATATGTATATATGTTATCCCTTTTTAGAATATTCGAACATGTTTTTTGGTTTAAAAAACTGATTTCATAGACCTATCCCAAACCAGATCCTACAAAGTTGTCCCCAAAATTCTGGATCCTACCATGCGTTGTTACGAAAAAGTTATATACAAGAAAATTATAACGTTGCTTAATTTTATAAGTAAAAGTTAGAGAGAGCTACACATAGTTCATGATAAAATCTAACAAGATAGGGTACAAAATAATATGCAAAGAAAATCAAAACTACGCCATCGTGGCAAAATTATAATGGACTAGTCTTCTCGAGAAGAACCAGCAAAATTTTCGTAGGGGTACAAATTATCATCCATCATTCTTCTCCAGAAGAACCGACGAAATTTCTTGAATTTTTTTAGGGCAACATGTTCCTGCATCATACACTACGGGAACGCGCCGAGGTGCCGACGGCCAGATCTTGTGCCGACGGCAAAATATCGGGGCCGTCGGCACAGGACCCGTTCCGACCAGGCCAGCAGGTCAGCCGTCGGCACAGGAAAACCGTCGGCACATGAAGGTCTGTGCCGACGGCAACCGTCGGCACAGTTTCGGCCTTCGGCACAGCCTCTCCGCCATGACGGCGAGGTAACAGCGTCAGGCCTACGCCAACGGCTTTCCTCAAAAAATATGAATCTCAATATCTAAAATCAAAGGGAACCTCAAAAAATAATTAACTCATTTATAATCATAATGTGATAGAAATACATATGCATGGGATAAGAGAAACCAAGAATCGGGAACCAAGCTTATCCAGGAGAAGATTTCTCAAATAAAACAAACAAACTCGAGCTAGCTCGGCTCGAATTCTAGACCTAGCCGCCGCACCCCTCCCTTCTTCGGTTATCGTCCCTTCCCCCCTTTCTTGATACACCTTATAGCCCTTACCCCCCGCGGTGACGCGGTCACCTCCCGTGCACTGTGAGGCCAAGCTTAATGTCCGGTGCGAAGACTGGCTCGACATATGTTTTCTTTTCACCCGTCCGTTGTTTTGCCCTCCTCTTGTGCTTATCCTCCTGGCCCAGATAGCTCAATCGTATGCATATCTCTTCCCGCCATTGATGGACAGATTGGCTGGAAATCGAATGGACACATGGCGGCGAGGGCCCCTGTGAGTGACGTTGTTGTGTTGAAGCCGGCTGATACGTCTCCAACGTATCGATAATTTCTTATGTTCCATGCTACTTTATTGATGATACCTACATGTTTTATGCACATTATATGTCATATTTATGCTACCGGTGCCCCGCACTGTGTGTTCCTCCAGTGCCCCGGTTTGCCTTGTTGCGCGCGCTCTTGGCGTTGAAGTCGGCGTCTTCGCCAACCCACCTCGCTACCAAGGCCTCAAATGCGTCTTCCTTATTCTCGCACCATAGGGGCATAACCTGAAAAACCAAAACTCATTTGAAGAACACATAATGCAATCCCAACTATGCAGCAACATAGAGTCTCATTGAATATTTACTTACCTTGAAGTAATCTTCCTTTGTCAGCTGAGGATCGTCCCTGATATTGTCAGCTTTCTTGACCCTCGTGCCCTGCTCAGCCTTGAAGTGCCCGATGCAGGTATGCTTCTGATTGTACCACTGTTGCCTTGTCAACCTCTGACAAGCCCTAGTCAGTACCGCCTTCCCTTGCTCAACCATCTCATCAGGCACCTTATAATGGGTCTGCAATCATGCATAAGAATAATTGTGAGAGAGACATGAGTTAGCATAGTGTGGTCATCAACTATGAAGTAAACTCGAGAAGCATGCTTTACCCAAAACTTGGTGACCCGTCCTGCACCGAGATCTTTCAGGGTCCATGAAGCTTTCTTCCAAATTGGCACCAGGAAAGTTGCTAAATTCAGTGATCAGAAAAAAGTTGGTTCAGAGAAATAGACAACTTAGTTTATTCGGCTGAAACCTTCGAGATCTACTTGCCCTCTACTTCTAGCAAAACCCCCTCCTTCCGTCTTCCTGTGCCGATTCAACGGAAGAAGCAGCCAAGTACTCCAAAGCAGCGGAGTTTTACTCAGCCAAGTGCAAAGCAGTACCGGCGGTATAAACCCTAAGGAGATGCCGCCCGAGCGTACGGTGGGGTTAAATTAATTAATCAGACGATTCGTTTACACGACCATCAGGGTATAAGAGCATCAGCGTACGGTGGGGTTAAATTAATTAATCAGACGATTCGTTTACACGACCATGTGACATGTCCTTTCCCTCTTTTGTTGTTACCTGTGCCTTTTCAGCCCGGATCCCCTGCAAATAATAACACAATGTATATTGTAGCTAATAAAAAAAGATAATATTTTATTTGCTAGCCGCGCCGTCGCCAAGCGTCCAAAGTCTTAAGTCGCGAATATTCACGCGAGCGCACGCGCTATGTGTACGTAGTCCATGGGGTGGTTCTACTATTTTAGAAGACAACAAGAAGCTCCCCTTATAAGGTGCTCTCAACTTTCATGGCCTAGCAAGGTGGGACTAAACATTTGCCACAACCTGTGTTGAGTCACTACACATGTGAATGGGCCACAAAAGCACCCTTCGGGCCGGATCTAGTGATATCTGCCATTACTACCTGAGACCATGAATCAACCACTGTGGTCTGCCATGACCCATGAGCAGCGCATTTCCCCTAAGAACATGAGCTTGGTCCCACCTAAAAAATAGCATGGCTCCCCTTCAAAACTCGAGTCCGTGAATCCCTCCGAGATCTCAAGATGTTGTACCATAACTAGTTAGTTAGTTACTACCAAGATATATGGTTCTCAAATGATAACCGGCAAGCTAGTATGTACATATCCCTCTGCTACCCGGCAAAAAGACAACCAATTCGTCCTAGTCACACTGCTCGTGGCCTGCATGCGCCAATCGGCGCGAAAGTACGTCGGATTCATCGCGCCTCTTTCGCCGGTTTACCCGAGCTGTTCACCAGGTGCTTTTCATTGCCAAACAAAAATCATAAGTCCTGAATATTCAAGCGAGCGCACACGCTACGAACGTGTACCTCATGGCAGTACTACTATCTAGAAAGCAACAAAATACCCCCCCCCCCCCCTTATAAGTTTGTCTCCACCTTCTTGCTTAGCCATCTGGAACTAAATTCGACATGCCTTTGCAATTTTCTAGATTTACACCATGTGGGCCTAGTGTTGTTACGGTTGTTATTTGGACCTTTCATCCACCCATGTTTTCATATGAGCCTACTACTAACTATTACTATTGAGTACCAGTTGCATTTATATATATTATTGGCATGACCCAGTGCATCTGCTAGCTGTAGTAGATGCATAGTATAAACTAGTTGGTCACATGGACGATCGGTAATACGGTAACTGAATGCCTCATTCAGTCGAAGAATTCAGCACTTAGGTACATAAAATGGTTTTGGTGTTTACACAAAATTGTTTCCATATAAAACTAAAACTGCATTATGTAACTTATTGATCAGACTCATGTACATAATACAAAGAATAGTTTAGTCTTAACAGTGTAGGTAACCTGAGACGGCCTTGGATTAGGACAATATGCATGTGTTCGGTCACCATGACTGATTTTCGGATCCATGTCGGTGAGTTCCGTGTTTGGAGTTTATGCATATATTTGGATGAAAGCCCGCGCTACATCTACATACCAGGAAGTTTGCGCCAATAGTAAGTGAAACATATATTATAGAAAAAAATTAGTTAAAAAATCGTTCGGAAAAGTTAAATTTTATTAGCTAGGCTAGCCACGTCGTTGCCAATTTGATCGGAACTCCTAAGTCGCGAAATTTCACTCGAGCGCACGCGCTATTTATGTATGACTACATCTTGTTCTACCAATTAAAAGGCAATAAAATGACCCCCCTTATATATTGGTCTCCATTTCTCTAAAGTAGCAATGTGGGACTAAACATTTGCTCTACTAGCTTTAGTTGGGTGGGCTGTATTTGCCAACTTGTGGTCTTGAGCACTGGTCACTTGACAATATGGGCATCAGTAGCAAACTCATCCACGTGCCAGCTAGTGGTCTTGAGCACTGGTCACTTGACAATATGGGCATCAGTAGCAAACTCATCCACGTGCTGGTGTGCACATGTGATATAAAATCTCAGCAAAAAAATATTAAAAATATTCTCTGTCTTTTATGGAAGGTCGTTAAAAAGGGGAGACATCATTATATCTCTCTATCTTGCACCATATAAATTCTACTTAATCAATAAAGGCTTTGTTACATCGTCATGCCCTCATGTCGGACACCCATGCATGCCACCAGCCACTCTCGCCACCATAACTAGTTATTTAATTACTACCAAGATATATGGTTCTCAAATGATAACCCAGTGACACATAACTAGCGTTCGGTGCAATCGCTTTTGTCAAGTCAGATGCCAAGGGATTTGTTTTTCAGTTCTTGGTGCAGAGGCATGTTTTCAAAATCTGTTTAGCACGTCAATTTATTTCTTTCTGTCCTACTAACATTTACGTCAAGCTAGTACGTACATATCCCTCTGCTACCCGGCAAAAAGACAACCGGTTCGTCCTAGTCACACTGCTCGTGCCTTGCATGCGCCAATCGGTGCAAAAGTACGTCGGATTCATCGCGCCTCTTTCGCCGGTTTACCCGCGCTGTTAACCGGGTGCTTTTCATTGCCAAACAAAAATCATAAGTTCTGAATATTCAAGCGAGCGCGTCCGTTTGCGTAGGGGTGGTTCCAGCGGTACGACGCATACTTTTGCGACGACTCAAATGGTCGAAATCGACCGCGCGTCCGTTTGCATAGGGGTGGTTCCAGCGGTACGACGCATACTTTTTTCCTTTTGATAAAAGCCATAATTTATATTAATAAAAATACATAAAAAGACTGGCCATAAAAGCCTGCTAAAACCTAGCTATTGACGCTCGTCGTCGGTGACGAGGTCGATGAACTCCGGCGTCGGCCATGGAAGCTGGTACGCCGGTGGGAGAGGAGGAAGGGCAGGCTGCGGCAACTGCGGCCAGGCCGTCGGCGGCGCAGGAGGCTGTGATGAAGGTGGCCACGGATCCTAGGCCGTTGAAGGAGCAGCAGCCAGCGCGGGGTCGTTGGAACGCATCGGCGTGGCCAGAGGAGTCGTCGGCCTCCCCTGCGAGAGCGCCGACTCGCGAAGCTGGATGGTCACATGGATGATCGGTAATACGGTAACTGAATGCCTCATTCAGTCGAAGAATTCAGCACTCAGACTCATGTACATAAAATTGTTTTCATATAAAACTAAAACTGCATTATGTAACTTATTGATCAGACTCATGTACATAATACAAAGAATAGTTTAGTCTTAACAGTGTAGGTAACCTGAGAAGGCCTTGGATTAGGACAAGATGCATGTGTTCGGTCAGCATGACTGATTTTCGGATCCATGTCGGTGAGTTTGGTGTTTGGAGTTTATGCATATATTCAGATGAAAGCCCGGGCTACATCTACATGCCAGGAAGTTTGCACCAATAGGAAGTGAAACATATATTATAGAAAAAAAATAGTTAAAAAATCGTTCGGAAAAGTTAAATTTTATTAGCTAGGCTAGCCACGTCGTCACCAGTTAAGTCGCGAGTTTTCACTCGAGCGCACGCGCTAATTATGTATAACTACATCTTGTTGTACCAATTAAAAGGAAATAAAATGACCCCCCCCCCCCTATATATTGGTCTCCATTTCTCTAAACTACCAAGGTGGGACTAAACATTTGCTCTACTAGCTTTAGTTGGATGGGTTGTATTTGCCAGCTAGTGGTCTTGAGCACTGTCACTTGACAATATGGGCATGAGTAGCAAACTCATCCACGTGCTGACGTGCACATGTGATACAAAATCTCAGCAAAAAAATTGTTAAAAATATTCTCTATCTTCCATGGAAGGTCGATAAAAAGGTGGAGACATCATTATATCTCTCTAGCTTGCACCATATAAATTCCAGTTAGTTAATAAAAGGCTTTGTTACATCACGTCATGAGCCCTCATGTCGGACACCCATGCATGCAACCAGCCACTCTCGCCGTAAGAACCATGCATCCTCTAGGTACGTGAATTGCAACCACATGTAGTTGGGGTATTACAGGGTACAATTCTAAGTCTATGCATGGCCTATTATTAAGTTGTACTAGCAAGCTTGGACGACAGTCCGATGGCATTAGGGGAGGGAGGCAAAACATGAGATTAAAGAATTAGCTTAAGCCTAGGGGCATTGAATAGACGGAATACACAACAAGCCTGTAAAATCGATAACTCATGGACTTCTTTGGCTTGGTTTGGCTGATCGCCATCATCCGTCCAAGCCAAGCCTAGGGCATAGCGAGCAGCCACCCTCTCCCAAGAGGCTGAAAAGACGCGTCGTTGAACATCATTCACCGTGCTGGCATGGGCGTACCTGCGGCTGCGCATCACCACCATGGGCTATCCATCACATGGGAAAAATTTTACACCGCACACATCATCAGGTACATAGTTAGTATTTTGTAGATCCATTGTTAATTGTTACATACTGCATCATCTCCTTATGTTGCAGCTGCATATGAAAAAGTTTATCACGTATCAAATATATTTGTTTTAGGAAAAATATTTAGGAGACAATATATTTGGTAGTACGAAATAGTATACAATAACAATAAATTTTCTACAACAGTTTCAAAATTGATAAGGTTTTTAACTTATTCCAATCGAGATGCAGGTTCAAACAAAGGGGATGCAGGTTCTTCAAATTGAAAGCCTATATTATCATAATTTGATACGATAACTAAAGCTAGGTATATTTTGGGTGGCATTTCTTGCGCGGTTTTTTTTTCTTCGCCTCCCTCATACTCAAATCCTAGATCATCCACTAGATGGCACGCTACCTCCTAGTGATGTTCGACCACTGTCCACTAGGAATTTTTTCAAACAGAAACAAAGACCGGGGCCGCTTTGGTCGCCGCGACATGCCACCCCAAAGCTAGAGCGTGCACGTACAAGGTGTTGGTCCAAATCGAGCTCGACAAGAAAGAGGTGAAGAAGCTGGTTAACTGCATCGGCCGCAACACCGACGACGTGCCACCCCACAGCTAGAGCATATAGAAGGCGTTGGCGCAAATCCAGCTCGACAAAAAAGAGTTCCGGTGTTGGTAAACTGCATCGGCCATTTTCACGTGAGAAGCTGAAGCCGCAAAACAGATCCCCTGTCCCGAAACGTAAATACAATTTCTTAAATTGGCGCGAGAACTTTAAATTAGTTCATCCGCGATAATCTATAAACATTTGCAAAACAGAAATTTCTAAACACGATTTCTAAGCTAGCCTAGGGTTCATCTAAATCACCGGGACTTGGGATTCTTCTTCAGCAACGGCGGCGGCGGAGCTTCTCGCGTTGGTGTCGTCGTCGGTGTCGACGTCGGAGAAGTCGAAGTAGTAGTCGGAGTAGTCGACGACGAAGTAGTCACGGCACGCCATCTCCGCGCGGATAGACGTGCGCTTCGCCCACCGGATGCCGCGTGCCCCCCCCCCCCCCTCGTCTGTGTCGCGGGCACTTCGCCTTTTCCCACATGCCAGTGACGACCGTCGTGAGGGAGTTCTGCCATGCCATCACGGTGTGGCGCGCCTCCTGGGCAGTGTTATCCTCCTCCTCGTCTGGGCTCAAGCGAAGGGCGCCAGCGCGATGCCGGGACCCGATCCCGCGTCGGTGCCGAAGACTCTCCCGCCTCGCTGTCATTCGCGCTTGAGAAGATGCCAAATCACACCGCCGAGCGCGGGTTGCGGCAGGAGAATGCATCGCGCCGGCGCGCTTGCTTGGATATATGCATGGTACTCTCGGTGTCGCTTTTCGACGCTCACTGAGCCGAACCAGAGCCACCACCACCGAATTGGGGCCTTCCATCGTGGGAGGAGGTAGAGGGGTGACCGGCGGCGGTGATTGGGTTTTGGCGGTCGGAGGCACCACAAATCGGAGTTGGCATGGCGGCGACGGGCGGAGGAAATGGATGTGGGGTGATGCATCCAACCCCTCAAGCACGTTTATATACGGAGTTCGCGGGCTGATGGGGTTAACTGCATCGTGTTTCGCGATGCAAGTTGAAATACGACATATGTTCGGGCCACTTTTTAGACCGAAACGAAAAAAAAAGCGATGCGGGACAGGATGTCGTATCTGCTAGAGATGTTGTTAATCGTGATGTCGCTTGGTAAGTGTGCTCCACAGGCCATATGTCAGGGAGCTCCAACACATGTACGTATGTCTAAAGGATTTCATGGTAACATCGATTCGATATAGAAAATGGCTCGCAAACTTGCATATGCACTTCCAATAGCAATTTGCCAGGTAGATTCTGAATTCTTATTTTCTATGTTTTCCTTATGCTAAATAATTAATCAATTAAAATGTCCGGAGCTGCTAGAAATTGCTGCATGACCTTGCCTGTTTTTGGACATCAAAGCCTGCATACTAAACAATATATGCTTCAGTTTAGAGTCCATACAACATAATCGGACATTCAAACATACAATAAACGGGAATTTCAACGACACCGGGTGAATGATGTAGCAAAAAGTAAGTTTTTACGATCCCATCATGCGAAGGTTATCGCAACACATGAATGCTTGTTTTATGGTACACCTTTTGGATCCAAATCCTCTAGAGTCTCGACATGGTTATCAGAGAGCACAGCACATGGTGGTGTCTGTTTTTTCCTTCCAAGTGATGGATGTATTAGGCTCTGCTACCCTATGTCCTCCTTACTATCCTCCAACAAGAAACAAGAAAGAACAATGATAGTCAGCTCCGAAGCTAATTTACCAAGACTAAATAAATTTGGAGTAGATATAGTAACATACGACAAGAGCATATGTACATTCATGACACGGATGAGTACTACGTTGTATCATAGAGGTTTGGGTACTTTTCCCTCCAAAATCAGGGCTTCTGCCTTTTTCCGCCTTAATTTTGGCATTGCCTACTCGATGGGTGTCCTCTCCCTATTTTTGGTCCCAAGGTTTCATTTGCTGATACTATTTTAGCGAGGCCTATCTATTTCATACGACCTTCGATGGGGGCCCGTGAACAGCCGTTGGAAAGCTCCAATACGAGCTCTCGAGAAGTTAGTGTTTCCCCGACTTGACCAGACTGGCAACTTTCGGGATCTGACCATTTTAGCATGTCGAGGATTGCGAATAGGAAAATAATTAGGTCCCAAAAGAGGTTGTCTTGGCCTTCGACCAAAAAATTATTCGAGTTTTTCTCTCAAGATTTTCGAGGCCTAAAAGGGGGGCGACGATGACTAAGGTATTAAGAATTCTTGTACGCATCATCTTGTCGGCTCATTCTATGCATCCCCTATGATTTCATGCGCCTGTCACTTTACACGCGTTGTTATCACATGCATGAAATGACGTCTCTACACACATCATTCCACACGCCACTCTACTTCCCTGGGGACCTTCTTTTGGTCTCGGGGACAGCGACTACCTATCATTTTATGCAGATGTCCCGTGTATAGCGCCTTAAATTCATGCACAATGATGGTTACTCAGCAGGATTCCCTATGCTTTTTTAAGCATAAAGCGGTACTATTACATGCACGGAGTTCCAATCACCACGACGGGCTAGGGTACCGAGCTGTCCGAAGATTCCACAATCTTCCCACCCATTATTTGGGAGGCTAGGCTGACATAGAGGTTTCGGGTCTTTTCCACCAAAATAACGGCTCCGGCCTTTTCCCGCCCACATTTCGGAACTTTCGTACTGCTAGGTTATCCCTGCCTACTATTGGGTCGGGAGATTTCATGTGTCGACAAATGTTTTGGCGAGGTCGTATCCTCTAGGACGAGCTACTAGTTGAAGACGCCAGCAAAACCCGACTGCAGTGGTGGCGGGCAAGTGGGGGCCATCGAGGACATGGTGCAACAGCGATGGGTAGGTGGAGGAGAGGATAGAGACGGGGGTTGGTGGACGTTTCAGCACAAACGAGTGGACCAGGCGAGCAAAATCTGACGTGGAGATGGCAATTCTCCCCAAATGCCTCCCAATATGTCGGGCGTGTGTTATGATGTCTGGCATAATTTTCTATTGCTGGTAAAAAAAATTGTTTTGGGAGGCAGTTTTTGAGTACACCCCTTGTGTAGCGCAATTTATAGGTGGCTTTTGGGTACGTGGACCAGTGAAAATGCTCAGGCGGGAAAGTAGGTTGCTAGCTCATACACGGAGGGGTGGCAGAAGCAAAAATCCTATTGTAAAAAGAGCAGTTCTAATAAAAGTAAGGGACATTTCTAAATTTTCTTAAAGAAGCAAAGGTACTATTTTAGTTTATTAATTCTTAAGTACTAATTTCTTTCTGAAAGGAAATTCTGAAATCTTGCCGGGTTTCTTTTTGTTAAAATATTTTCATTAAAACTACCTACTAGATTGTGTAAACTAAATATCTGTGTTAAAGAAATTTTATTCTCCTATTTGCCCTGTATTGACTTGGAAAGGGAAAAAATACTTAGGCTCCACTAAAGAAACATGATGTTTTTTTCTTTTCATGAAGAATTTGACTTGAAACAAACAAGAATAAATAGAGAGAAATGCATCCGACCCGGACGTTTGGAACCTGGCAACGCGCGAGGATGAAATCATGTGCATTGAACTGTGCTATGTGATTAGCACTTAATATAGCAGCTAGTTAATACGTGTGATTTAACTTTTCTATACCAGTTGAATACCAGAGGAAATACGACAAGTGTTAAGACAAATGTCAGAGTTGTTAATACTAGCAAACAAAAATTGTCAGAGTAGTACAATGTTAAAGAATGCCTAATAGACTAATGATAACTTTGAATAGTCAAAATTGAGACCAATTAGTGCTATCAAATGTAGCACCAGGGGATTAAGCTTTGACTGCATAACAATTAGCATGACAAGAATTTGATTTTGGAGTTCCTCTCAAGGAAAATTCCAAATCTTTGAGCAAATGAAAAAAATGCATTTCGGATGGATTTACCGCGACCAATAATTTTTCTCATTCTAAGAAAGTTTCGTTGGATTTTAACAAGAACAATTTGAGGCATTGCAAAAAAAAGTATCAGAAAGATGGAAACTACTGATTTTGGATCAGTTAACTTAATTCTCAAGTTCCATTTCCTGGAAAGTAATGCGCAGAGGAAATGTCAAACTGAACAAATAAACGGTAGAACTGTATGCAAAAATCCAACGAAATCATGTTCCTCCCAAGGAAAATTCCATATGCAAAAATCCAAACTGAACAAATAATCTGTAGGTTTGACTGTTGCTAATCTAATGTACAGATTAATGAATATGTGTTGCTTCCTCACAAATGGAATCCATTAACTTTCCAGATTATAAGAACATTACACGCAAAAACATCATGAGAAAGAAAAGGGAGTGGAGGGGAAGGAGCTGGATTTGTCTGCCTACAATACTTTCAAAGTACACATTCTTTTTACAAGATCGAAATGAGATTAAGGCAAATTTGTACAAATCCAGCACGGTCTAGAGCAAACCAAAAGAAACACACAGGAGTAGGACTGACAGAAAATCACAAGAAATCCAACACAGGAAACGGGAGGACTGCGGCTCTCGTACAGATTGAAAACCGACTTCTTCGGCACGGGCCGACACCGCCGCCGTGGTGGTGGTGGCCTGCTGGTTCTTGTTGCCGGGGGGCAGTTGGATGAGGAAGACAGAGCCGGCGCCGCCCCCACAGCGGCCAAGCACTGCATCAGCTCCTTGAACGACCGGAGCGCGACGACGAGCGCGGCCGGGTCGGCGTCGTCGGCGAGCTAGCCCGCAGCACCGTGCGCCGCCCAGGAGGCGCGCTGGAGCTCGACGGTGCGCGTGCCGGTGAGTATCTGGACGGGGGGCCAAGCCCCGCATCGACCCACCGTCCCATACTCCCTCGCCGTCGAGGTTGACGCGTTTCCCCGCCGCCGCGCCTTGGTCCAACCCCAGTGCTCCTGGTACTCCTCGTGTGAGGAGGACGCCAGTGACCTTGGGCCCCGCGGATGGAGGCGAACGGGATTTGGTGGGGGCTCCTTGGCCGCGCAAGGATGGCGCCTGCCGAGGGCCAGCGAGGAGGATGCCGGCGACATCGGTTCCCAAGCGTTGAGGAGGACGAGATCCGGAGGGATTTGACGATGGAGCTCTCCTGCTTGGAAGAGATGCTGTCGCCTGTCGGCCTGGGATGAGATGGGCGAGGAGGAAGAGGTGGAGCGGAAGGGAAGTCGGGAGCATTTAATATGAATCAGGTTGTCAGACGTACTGAAAATACGAGAACTATACACGATGAAAATACGTATGTGTCAGACACGTGGTGTTGCCTGATTGGATGTGTTTTCATCCTCGCACGTACCCGGGTTCCGTTCAGCATTTTCGGAAATGCATCAGCCTATTGTGTTTGGGCCGCTCGGCTAGCTAGCTCAAAACATTAGAACAAACATGTGATGGTTTGATCCTATCATGGCTCTACTCACGCACATCCTGATGATTCTTCTGCATCAATTTTGCGAACTCAAGGTGACCACGATTTGTTTCTTGTGCTGTGTACACGACCCTCAAGGATAATTTCCTTTGCTAAGAAAGAGCAAAAGGTAGACAAGACATAGCCAAGCAAGAAACCACAAGGATAGCCTAAGCTCTCTTTTTATTGACAAAATTGAAAACAACATTTAAAGTTTCAAAAATACTTGAAATTAAATCTAAATGTACACGTAGACATAGCCGAGCCAACTAATCAACTTAAGTAAGAGCATCCAAAAAAAAATGGCATTACATCCCCTGTTTTTAGGACATCAAACAGCAAAAAAAAAAAACAAGCAGGCAATGTCCACTGGCCGGCATATCTAAGCATTTTTCACTTAAATTAGACCATCATAAGTACCACGTCAAAGGCAAAGCCAGCAGATGCACGCACAACATCAAACAAGTTTCAATCCTCAGATGGACAGATGTGTAACTGTTACAAACACAGCATGAGTTACAAAAATTCTCTTAGATCTGAGGTATCAGCTGGCTGGGGCAACCAAGGCTGCAACATGCATAAAGGGTGTCTCAATGGGGTCTCCTTCCAGCTTCCAACAGGAGAGAATGTTGCACTAGGTAGGTGTACCAGCTCCGCTGTTAACCTGGATGTCCTCTTCCTTGTTATATATCCTTCAACAACAAGAACAAACACATGGCCATTATCAGCTCTAGATCAATAGATTTATTTAAGAAACAAAAGTATTACTTCAATTAATTAACCAATGCAACTTTAAATCAAGCATTGGTGTTCAAAATTTTGCCATGATCTAGTTACATTATTTGCACATCCAGACCACAATTCAAATTAACAAAACAGTCAATGTGCAAAATGAATGTCAAGCCAGTAGATACACCGCGTATGAAAGTTCACACGAGCAATCCTGGGGCAGTTACCTCAAACAAAACATGTCTAGTTTGATTGCCATAATATCTAGAGGAGATACAAATGTGCAAGAATCAGCATCACATGAATCCATGAACCGGATTTCATCATCTTTAAAAGGCAGTATTTTGTTTGTTGGGTCACAAAACCACTATGATCAAGTATAGATCAGCACCAACTAGTGCTACCAACAAGGGATATATGCTCAGCCAGCTTGCGCTCAACGACTAAGCATAATAACCTCTTAATAACAAGGAACACCCACATGACAGATTCTCAGTAACACAAGTAAGAAACAAGGTGACTAGACATCATCATCATCACTATAATTCAAATAAGGGCCATCGCCTCCATGGCCAGAACGCCGAGAGGAACCAGAATCTTACCTAAAAACAACATGGAGTCGAAGAAGGGCTCAGGTGCCATTTAGTCCTCCTTATCCTTGTACAAGAACGAAGCATGGTCAACAGAGCAAACACTTATACCAAGGTGCATACATAATGATCAGCATTTGCAAACAACTAGTGGTACAAATAGTAGTATAGGAGCATTCTAGCTACAATAAAATCTGCAACAAGATCAGAGAAGGTGCTACCACTGAAGGGACAACCATTTCATGACAAGAGAAATAAGAAGCAAATAATCCCTCAATAAGCAGCAGCAAACAGAATTCATCTTAGGCAACATATAGTCACATATACTGTGTTAAACAGTTAAAAGGAAAATCCAGTTTCATCTAGTATAAAACCAGCGACATTATAATCAAAACTGATGAACTCAAGCTCTAGCCTTAGCCCACATCAAATAAAATAACCGGTCAAGTTGACATTGATTGAGTCAATTAAACCAAACCCTGATGTCAAACACTCATATGACCTCATAAAACATTCAGGAATTAAGCCTGCCAACATGATTAAGTCTTAGAATCAGAATCCAGAGACTACCACAACTGGACCAAAAATCAAGCCAGACCAACAGAGAGCGAGGAGCAGTAGCTTCATGCTCATGGACACCACGAAATAGAAAAAGGCAGAAGTGGACCTTTTGTGGCACACCAATGGGGGGAGCAGTGTTGCAGGAGACATCCTAGTCAGAGGAGGCAAGGGGTGCAGGTCATAGTGGACACCAGAAGCAGCTCCGGTGGATGGCAACACCACCACAATGCCACTGGAGGGCAGCACCACCACCAAGAGAACAACGAGACCTGAGCAAAATCAAATCAAAGCACAAACTCAGTTGTCTAATGTATGATTCTTAATTCGGATGCAATATAAAGTGGACGTCCAAATAGCAATATCACCAGAGAATCTACATGCTAGTGCTTCCGTGACAGTTCTATAAATATCACCATTTACAGCATCCATAAATACCAAACCACTAGGGCAGGAGAAAGTGAGATTACCTCGACGCCATACATCTTGGACACCTCGTGCTCGACGAAGCCCTGATCGCCGAGCAGAAGGGTGCCATTGGCAGTGGAGGCCTGTCCAGCAACATCAGCTGCGCGCCCCATCCCCATCCATCACTGCCGAACTCATGTGATAGATGGTGCGATATCCCCAATGCATAGACCGTATAAAAATCAGAACATGCAACAAGCCAACAAGCTAGCGTTAGTGTCAAAACAGCCTACACATGTACAAAGGATTAAAATCTCTGCGACTTTCCTACAATCCTACTCCTTGGAGTAGCAGAAACACACATCAGGTTGCTACACATGATTTTGCTGAATTCAATTTGCAGCAATGCTTACCCAGATCTCAGCACTACCTGGGCATGACTAGCAGCAAAGAATATTTTTAAAAAAAGTGAGCAAATACTACTGCAGTACTGCTTGTGCCGCAACAATTGGCATACTTTCCCTAGTGTCTTCACATTCAACATGATAAAAGGAACGCTTTTTCGGCAAAAATCACATTGAGAGGTAGGAGAGAGAGCTCACCAGGCAGCGAGCAGGTTGAGGAGGTCGCCCGCAGCGACATGCCGGAGTCGTGGCCGGCAGTAGCTGGTCATGGCTGTCGCCCGCGGCAGCAGCTCGGGTAGTTGGTCGGGGATGAGCAGGGCAGGATCTCCCCTGCGCTCTGGCCGACCGTGGCAGCCCGCCGTCGCCGAGAGCAACCGTCTAGTCGGTGTTTGTCTCCGCCGGCCACCATGCCCACAGGTGGAGCTCCCCTGCCCTCAGCTCGTCCTTTCCCTTGGCTTGCTCGGTGTGGCAAGATCGGGCAGAGGGCACCTACCCTCGTTGTGGGTAGGGTGCTGGTAAGGGCAAGGATGGTACCGGCGCTGCTTTTCTGGGAGAGGATGCGTAGGAGGAGGGAAGGAGCGCCGGAGGTGGAGGTGGAGGGTACGAGGCGCCGGATTTGGCCGGCGGAGAGGCCATTGGCTCGATTGGATCTGGGAGAAAGGCCATCTCGGAGGAGACGACGCGCACGGGAGGGAGGGGCGGCTGAGGGTGTGGACGGTGGTGGGGGAGATGAGGCTGGGGCGCCGGCGGACTGAGGTGGCCGGCGATCTGGCGGCTTGGAGGAGGAGGGGATCGAGTGTGGCTGTGTGGGTGGGAGGGAGACTAGTTTGGCCTCTTTTGAGAGACAAGAATAAATGGGTGCGGGCTGAACCTATAGTCTCGTGGCTTGCGTTGTGTCGGTCCAATTTTGGGTCTCCCGCGAGACCAAAATTGAAAACCGTAGGCGCCAAAGTGAAATCATCTGGGTTCCACAAGAGAGGTAGGCCCTAGAAATCTGGTATGGTGGAGATGCCAAGTCATCGATCCATGGCATGTCTCACGGATCATCATCTCATCTGTCCATCTCGTTGACATCCAACGGCTGGTACCGCCCTCATTTACTCTCTTGTTCTTGCCTAGCACTTTGGGCTAATAATTAATGTAGGTGAGATTTTCGCCCCAAAGGGAGCATTTGGGTCTCGAAAATAAAGTGTGCATGGTCGTCGTGGATAAATTGGTGGACAATGCGACGGTGCATACCATGTTTCTTCCTCGCGCTAGAGAACGGATTCGGGGCGCAAGCTCACGCGCAACGGGAGATGTTTATTTCATGTGCAAAAGAAACGAGTGGCTAGGCATTGATCTCTTGGGTGAGAGGTGCCGGTGGAAGAATTGAGCAATGGCATGAAATGTGGTATTCCCTCCGGTCCTTTTTAACTTGCTCAAATTTACTTCAAAGTTGTGCTAAATCTAAGTTAATTAAAAGAGATCGGAGGAAGTAGTAGCACTAATTAAACTTAGAAAAAATTGCTTTTAGGTCCTCAATGGGTATTTTGCCAATGTCCAATCAACTTTGGGTAGATGATCCAGGCCAGTGAACTTGTGGGTAAAAAAACAGCTTTCCCGTAAAATTATAGTCTCCAGCTATTACTGATGTTTACTAATTATTAGTTGGTAGGCTGTTAATTTAGGCCGAGCAGTACTAGACGTACGTACTTTAGAAAATGGGCGTGGTGATGCCCAAATATGTGGAGCAGTACTTGACGTACGCACTTTAGAATGGTTGAAGAGAAATCTGAATTTTGGTCATGGGCGTCGTGTGAAGAGAGAGGGAGAGAGCCAGCAGGAAGAGAAAAGAAGAGATGGGTGTGCTAGTTAATTTCGTACTACTAGTCAGAGAAAAATAATTAAGAGCACGTACGGAGGAGGAGGAGCTCGTGTAGTGCGAAGGTTGGTGCCAGGCTGTCAAATGGATATGCATCGCGAGCGAGCTGAAATACACCGAGTTTCCCCTTCCATGTGGCGTACGCACCCACGCGGTGTACACCGAGCACGCACCCAAAACTACACGAGTCCGTACGCACGCGACACAAACTACACCGAGTTTTGTCGCGAGCGAGCTGAAATACGCGGACTTTTGTACACACGCGCGCACGCACGCGGGAGGGTCCCTTGGAGTCTTGTCCACGTTGGACATGCATGCGCGCGCGCGGAGGGAGCTGCCATCCGCCTCCGTTGCCACGAGTCCAACTCAATCCCGCGATTCTTTAATTATTTCGGCCGGGGTAAAGTCCACGAAAAGGATTCCCGTACGTACCTGTCACGGATCGATGGCCTGCAGCCTGCAACACAAGGTACCGATCATCATGGAGGAAAAGCTCCTAGCCGACGACACGAGCGACGACAAGCACCGCCCGCCGCGCTGGGATGAGCTCTTGGATGTCGAAACTTTTTCGGGCCTTCTCATCATCGCGCTACTCGTCGTCTTCCCTGTTCAGCTTCTCTACGCCCTGCTAACAATCGACACCTCCGTTCTCCGGGAACCGCAGGTATCCGTCGCCATGGACAGAGTCGCCGGACTCGGCTCCCGCGTCCCTCGCGCGTTCAACCTCACCCTCAAAATCGACAACGCCGGCGTCGGCCACGAGGAGTGCGTGGGCGGCGACGCGGTCATCCTGTACCGCGGCGTCCCGCTCGCCACCGGCGTCGTGCGGGACCTCTGCGTGCCGTCCAACGGCACCGGCAAGGTGGCCGTCTTCGCGGGCAGCGCAGGCGTCGGCCTGCCAACGGAGCTAGCCGAGCTGATCGCCGATGAGAAGCGCGATGGCGGAGGCGCGGTGCGGCTGGAGATTCGCGTCATGTCGCTCAAGTACAGCTTCCTCAGATGCACCGCCGCCGCTAACCTGCAGGGTGGGACAACGGAAGAACTGCAGCCCCCTTGCGAGCGCCTGGTTCTCAGAGATGAATCTGACGGCGTTCAACTGACAACTGATAGCTTTCCCAACTAAGATTGTTGCCGTCGCGCTCTTCTTGTCTTGTAATAATAATCCATCATATAAGTTTTGTTCCGTTTGGATGTATCACCGTATCTTTGTTGGACTAGTTCTTTTTGTCGTCAAAGGTCTTTTTTTTTTTTTTTTGCGAATCGTCATAGGTCTGTAAAATTCACACCTTACACCCGTCATTAGAAAACCGAAAAAGCTAGACTTACGGGAATCTGCTTACGAAAAAAATCTTACGGGCAGACGTGCTAATTGTTGGTTGGTTTGTTTGTTACTTCCTTCCGTGAATGTAGGGATGAGAATGCCTGGAGTGGTTCCACGTTAGCCCGTAAGCTGCTTTACGTAGAAAATAGCCCGTAGGTGTAGTGTTACTCTTAGAAAACAAAGATGCACACAATTGCACAAGTTTATGGTAGCCTACTCCAGTCCCCTTATGAAACTTCCGTAGTTGTTTCCAAGTATAGTTGTATGTGAACATATGTATCATGTATGTATAATTTTTTTAAAGAAACTATTTGATTGAAAATATCTATAATTCGGTATTGTGTAGTGTTGCTTCCAAACTAACATATTTTTCTTTTTAAAAAATCATATTATTGGTGTACAAACAAACATGATTCTTGTAAATTTAGAAACATGCATGTATTTCGATTTTTGAGAATTCCTTGCAAGCCCATGAGCAAAATTGCTCCTATCATATCAGTCATTATCCAAACACAACTCAAAACGTAGAAATAGAAAAAAAAATGCAACGAACGAGATGTCATGTATCTTTAATTCCTACATTTATAAAAACCATATGACAACCTTAAAACTGCCATTTGAATGTCTGAGAGTACAAAACCCGAGACTCTTTATTTTGTGAATTCAGGGATCTATTGATTTAATCAAATATGATGACAATCACGCATCACAGTATTGGCTATGAAACTTGGGTTGTGGTTTATCCACAGGCACCCTTCTCCTAGCTTTCTTAGCACATGCATGGGTAGCTTGATTAGCATCACGTCCAATATGATCCATGGTAAAGCTAACAAACGCTCTACTCTACTCCCTAATCTCTTGACAAATAGGAAACAAATCTGACATATTATGCTCGTCTCCACATAGTGTGTAATGACAATCTTCGAGTTTTTTTTACGGGCAGGGGCGGAGCTGGACTAAAAGTTTCCCTGATGCATCTATTGGACATGTCATTTTTTTTTCCAGGTTTGTAGCCTTGTGAGCATGAATTAAGGCCTCCCTGATGCACTTTTCTTGCTCCAACATGATGCCTTGGTCTTAATTAGCTCATAAGCTCTATTAGAAAATTGTTGTGACACCGATGCCTGTGCATCAGGTACAGACTACAGAGATTAGCCCCTGTTTACGGGGTTGAATGGCATAGAAGATACTATAACACGATGGATGACATCTTAAATATAGTGTTAATATTAAAATTGAAATGTGACAAAACGTTGGTCTCTTTCTCATCATTTTTGAACATATTTTTCAGAAAATAAATTGTACTCGGAATTCTTCTCTTGCTTTTGCCTATCAACTAGTATATGGTAGTATATATCTGATCTAACAAGGAAACAAACTAGTGGCATATACAGATTGAATAGCAAATACTAATACAGATACATTAGGGTATAGACGTCATGTGTAATCATCATTCAAACCTGAGACAAGATTGCACACCTGCAGGAAGCACCGTGGCGTCAAGCCATGAGGCGGCCAAGCCGTATCCATGCCTGATCTTCTGGCCGACGCAGTGTCATATGTAGGCGCCGAGCGGCGGAGGCTAGTGGCATATGTAGACGGCGCAGATGGCATCCATCAGACGATGAAGGAGATCGATTGATCTGCTAAGCCCAATCGATTGTATCTGTATGGCCAAGTGCAGAACTGATTCTCATTAGGGAAGACAGCGCCGATAGGGGAGATGGGCTAATGGGCTTATGTTGGCTGGACCGGAAGTGGAGAGATGATTTTTTTTTAGGGAAAAAATGAGAAACTGGAGAGATTAAGCAAGCATGAACTAATTAATTAATCATGTACTTAACCCGGCCATTAGCACGCATATGAGTAACTACCGTAACATGTTGAGGGGGCGATTCATTGGGGGTCTAGCCCCTCCTCGCCCTCCTGTCTCCGCCCCTGCTTAACGTTTTGTGGCTAAAACAAGAAATAGGACAGGCTAGGGGCCTCTTTGGTTTACAGATATGAAAATCACAGAAATAGTATAGGCATAGGAATAGGAGATGATGGCAGGTGCAAAACTAGCCTCGTTCCTTGTGCAAAGGAACCAAAGCATGATGTTTGAATTCATTTTGTTTTCTTATACATTTTGGCTTGAAAACGCATGTGTGAAGGAAAACTTTCTATCATTTTCCCTTCAACCATAAATCAAAGGAGTGAACAGTGTCATCTCTGGAAAATTTTCTAACCCGGTACGTTTTCTTTGTATTTTCTCCAAACCAGAGGATCCCTAAGTTTTACAAGTACTAACCGAGTTCATAATTCGTAGCCAAAACAGAAACTAACAGTATAAATACTGATCGGGCTCTGTACAGGCCGAATCCGAACTGAAGTTACAAACGAAGCAAAAACACCGTCAAGATGAGCTTAGATGAAAAAACAATTAAGATGAAATTTCTTCATGTTTTCTAGGAGAACAAATTTTCTATTTACATGATTTCGATCCAAGACCGTTTAATTCCATAAAAATGGTCTTTAAGTTATGTACAAGTTTTTCATCGAGAAATTATAGTAAGTTCAGGTTACCCATCCAAGTTAGATCCCAATTAGGGGTTTGGACGTGAATATAACCATTTTTCTTGTACGAAAAGTCAAACCGCTTCATATATACGGCAGGGGTGTCGGCCAACTGAACCAACACCAATCAAACAAACAAATCTATAACTTCTTGTGTTCATCTATCTCCTACCCATGTATCATCTATCTCCTACCCATGTATCTTGATTCTTGTTTTTTGTAGTTTGGCAGCGAATCCACGAGGTCCTAGGGGCGGTCACACCGACCTAGGGCAGCCCATAGCTGATGCACGCCTTGACGGTGTCCCTCCCTGGCGAGTGGGTTTTTGGTTTTCAAAAGCGCTCGACAGACTGTCTTGCGCACCGCTGTTCCGGCGAGGCTGCCTCGGCTCATGCTGCTGCGTATCATGCTCGGCCTCGAGGGTACACGGTGGCGTGTTTGTGTGCATCAACAATCTAGAATGTTGTCTACCAACTCTGATGCAGGAAAAAAAACTGCACCCCCTAGAAGGAAGCAACGAAAACGCCACCATCCCCACACCACATAACCATATGAAGCCTAGGTTTGCAACTTGGAGACACTTTGCTTTGTGGCATCTAAAGAGGAAAACTCCCTACAAAAATACAGTTGTCAAACCTACCAGATCAAGTTAGAGTAAGTAATTCCCTCAAAAAAAAGTTAGGGTAAGTAAAATTTTGATACACACCCATATTTGCAACAAACAACACGTGAAAAAAAGAACTAACAAAAGGAGCTCAACATGTATCAAACTAAACACTGAACTTTCCATCAAAAATTAATACGGAGTATATAAGTAGGTATAAGCTCGTACTCCCTCCCTTACATATTAGCCCTAATTTAGTACAAAATCGGCAACAAGTAATGTGAAACGCCAATGTTGCATTCACCAGAGGTGGGACGCAAGCACCCTGCAAGGCGATGGTTGCTGCGACGGCTCAACGTCCAGTTTCACCCGGCACGAGAGGTACTTCTTCCAGCCGTCCATGTACGACTCCAGCACGACGTCCACGTCCACCTCCGCGGACCGCGACCGCCTCTCCGACGCCATGCGGCCGCGCAGCTCGTCGGACAGCCCCACGCCGGCGCCGAGCGCCACCATCCGCACGCGCTTCTGCTCGCCCTCGGCGACGCAGAACTCGGGCGCGCGGCCCCACGCCAGCACCGCCCCGCCGTAGGAGACCGCCACCGTCCCGCGCTCGTTGTAGTACTCGCACGACCCCGACATCCGACTGCTGCTCACGCCGTGGAGCGTGAGGTTGAACGCCGGGGAGATGAGGGGCGCCGGGCCGTCGAGCCCGTCGAAGCCGGCGAGGTCGACCGAGAAAGTGGGGACGGGGATCTGGTGTCTTTCGAGATCGGGGAGAAGTATAGCAAGCAGCACGACGGCGATGAACGCGCCTATTAACAAGGCTGAGATCCTAGGGTCGAGGGGGGCTTCTTCGTGCTTCCTCGGAGCGGCGGGAACGTGGGGCGATGCTCCTGCTGCTTCCACGTCCGGCTTCATGGCGGGCACGCCAGAAAGAAGATAAACTTTTGAGAGGAGCGATTGATATTGACGGAAGTTGCTGGAGTGCAGTTCCTGCTATCTTGGAGGTGTCCATCTTATTTACTACTCCGTAGGGGGAGACTTGTATAGGATCACCCTATTAGATGATGAGATCATAAGATCGAGTCATAAAAATTACATATTTACAAAATGCATAAAAATCAACAATAACTATATAACAAACCTATGGGATGTACCTACAACTCCAAAAATTCAGCTCAAAAACTAAATCTACATTAGGGGAAAAAAGAACGTAAAATCTACTTGATTATTGTCAACTCTCTACTTGAAAGTAAATTTTACAAAGCAGCATTTTTTTTTTGCTGTTGCACATAGAACACATATGTATTTTTTAGAATATTTGAACATGTTTTTAAATTTTAAATAAAGTGATTTCATAGACCTATCTAAAACCAGATCCTACCAAGTTGTCCCCAAAATTCTGGAACCGCTACTGTTGTGCCTAGTTGCGAACTGGATCTCGCCGTACAGCAAAATAAGAGTTCATACGCGGTCACGCTAGAACGACACGTGCCGGGGGACCTCGCCATGCTTGATTCACCTTTACAAGGACTAGTAGAATTACCGTGCGTTGTTACGAAAAAGTTATATACAAAAAAATTATAATTTTGCTTAATTTTATAAGTAAAAGTTAGAGAGAGCTACACATAGTTCATGATAAAATCTAGCAAGATAGGGTACCAAATAATATGCAAAGAAAATCAAAACCACGCCATCTTGGCAAAATTATAATGGAAAGAACCAGAATTTTTTATTATGGGTACAAATTATCATCGATCACTCTTCTCTAGAAGAACCAACAAAATATATTGAATTTTTTAGGGCAACGTGTTCCAGCATCATATATGAATGATTGCATGTAAAATAATATGAATCCCAATATCTAAAATCGAAGGGAACCTCAAAAAATAATTAACTCATTTATCATCGTAATGTGAGAGAAATACATACGCATGGGATAAGAGAAACCAAGAATGAGGAAAGAAGCTTATCCATGAGAAGATTTCTGAAGTAAAACCAACTCGAGCTAGCTCGGCTCGAATTGTAGACCTAGCCGCCGCACCCCTCCCTTCTTCGGTTACCCCCCCCGCCCCTTCTGGCTACACCCTGTAGCCCTGATCCCGTTGCGGGTAGGCCTTCATCGCAACATCCTCCTGAGTACTGACGCGGTCACCTCCCGATACTTTGAGGCTGAGCTCAATGTCCGATGCGAGGCCTAGCTCGACATATGTCTGCTTTCGACTCGTCTTTATTTATGCACTCCTCTTGTGCTTATCCTCATGGCCCAGATAGCTCCACCGTATGCATGCCTCTTCCCACCATTGATGGACAGATTGGCTGGAAATCGAATGGATACATGGTGGTGAGGGCCCCTATGAGTTAGGTTATGGTGTTGAAGTCGACCCAAATTGCAGGTGTTAGGTGCGCGGAGAACTCCATGGCCCGAAGAATTGGGCATTTTCAGTATGCGTGATTTCACTTGTTTTCGTGTATATTGAGGAACATAAATTGCTCGTACGGGCGATCTGATAGGCCCTTTTATTTACTCAAAATCAAGAACAACATATATTTTTAAGCACGAGGCCCTCTTTCTTATATCTCATAAAGATGGTGTAAATATCACGTATGTGTCGCCTCCACTTCCAAACCTAGACGTCCCTTCACCTTTGTCTTCTCAATGGATTGGTTCCTCCTCCTCCGCATGGGCGGAGGCTTATATCTCATAAAGATGGTGTAAATATCACGTATGTGTCGCCTCCACTTCCAAACCTAGACGTCCCTTCACCTTTGTCTTCTCAATGGATTGGTTCCTCCTCCTCCGCATGGGCGGAGTTGCATAAGGTCACTATGATGCACATGCATGAGGGTGCAAAATATTTACAAGTGTGTGGTTTCGTATTTAGTTCCGGCTGCCTTCTAAAAAGTACAAATTTGTCTTATGGAAGAAGAAAGAATTTAAAGAATTTGAAGATTTGCTCATCCTTTTAGATTTTATTTTATAATCGCTAGAGACAGCTCATGCATCCTTACCGTAATATAAATATATATGATATTCATTGTACCATCTTTTAATGTTAAAAGTTTGTCTAAATTTAAATGTATCTATACACACTTTAGTGCATAGAGGGTGTCGGCGACGCGTGTTTGCGAGAGAGAGAGAGAGGGTGTCGGTGGACGCGTGTTTGCGAGAGAGAGGGTGTCGGCGACGCTAGTTTGCGAGAGAGGGTGTCGGTGGAGGAGTCGTCCATATACCAAATACATATACTAAAGCACAAACTAAATCCATATACTAATTATAAACTAACTATACAAAATACATATACTAACTAAGTACATACATATACTAAATTACAAACTAAATCCATATATACAAATACATATACTAAAGCACAAACTAAATCCATAAAGCAAATACATATACTAAAAACCGTAAATACATATACTAAACATTTTTCTAAACTAAACATTTTTCAACCTAAAACTAATCAATTAACTAACTAAACCTAAACGAACTAACTAAACCTAATTAAACTAACTAACTAAACCTAAACTAACTAACTAATTCATACTAATTAACTTAATACATATATATATACTAACTAAACCTAAACTAACTAAACCTAAACTAACTAAACCTAAACTAACTAACTATAAACCTAAACTAACTAACTAAACCGGCCTAAACTAACTAACTAATTACATACTAACTAATTAACTCAATTAATTATATATAAAAAATGGAAAAAAAACGGCAACGGCGGCGCCCGAGCAGGCGCGCAGCGGCGCTACCTCTTGCAGACGGCGGCGCGCGCTGGAGTAGGAAGAGGGCACCGGCGGCGCAGGCGGCGGCCCGAGGCGGAGCGTTGCAGGCGGCGGCCCGAGGACGCGCAGGCGGCGGCCCGCGGTGGAGAGAGGATCGCGCAGGCGGCGGCCCGAGGCGGAGCTTCCGCGCGCGGCAGAGGGTGTCGTCGTCGGCGGCGAACGGCGGCGGCGGTGAAATCCGGCAGCCGGCGGCGCTCTCTTCGTCTAGGGTTGGCCTCCAGAGCGGGTGGCCCGCCCGCGACGGCCCTCTTATACCCACCTCGCGGGTGGTGGCACCCGCGACAAAGACCCCCTTGTCGCGGGTCGTGCCACCACCCGCGACAAAGGGGTCTTTGTCGCGGGTCGAGCCACCCGCCAAAAGGCCTTTTGGCTGATCCGTACAGCCCATCCAACGGCTCTGGCTGTTTGAATCCAACGGCCTAGAGCCGTTGGATGGGCTGTGCCACGGATCAGCTCTTCACCCCTTTTCTTTTTTCTATGTACTGACACTACAAGGAATCGAGTCTATTGCAACAAAAATAATTGTCGCGATAGATGCCGTTTTGTGGCAATACGCACCTATTGCCACGAAATGACGTTCGTTGGCAAGCGTTGCAATTACATGTATGGTAATAGGCTTTTGCAACGAAAACACGATTGTGGCAACAAAGTGATCTATTGCAACAACTATGTGGGAAGTTGCCACATGTTTTCCCGTGGCAGCACTCACTTATCTCCACAATTTGGTTTGTGGAAATAGCTTGTCGCAACATGCAACCATGTCGTGGCATTTGCCAGTTTGTGGTGATATACATTTGTGGCAATAACCTATACCAACGACCTACGTTTCGTGGCGCACTCTCTTTTGTGGCAATACCGAGCCGTGGTGATAACCTATGGCAACATCTACTAGTTTGTAGCATTAGCCATTTGCCACGGATCGCTACCCTCGTGTTATTAACTTATGGCGACAATCATTCCACTCGTCGCGATAAATAGGTATGTCAACTGTAAAAAATTGTGGCGGTAAGGTGTTGCGACAATTTTAACATTTCGTGGTGATACTCTATTTCAATAAAATCCAGTTTCGTGGCACCAAATACTTATCGCAACAGGGAAAATACTTGTAGCAAGAAGTTACTGCGACAATGTGAACTTTTTGTGGAGATACTCTATTTCAACATTATGCACTGTTGTGGCGCTACATACTTATTGCAGCATCCAAAATGTTTGTAGCAAGAAGCTACCGCCACAATTTGAATTTTTTGTGGCGATACTCTATTTCAACAAAGTTTGTTCCGTGGCGCAAAATATTTATCACAACATGCAGAAAAATGTGGTAGCAATTTATTATCACAACATCCAGCGCACACATGTCATTAGCAGATACTGGAGTGTCAGATTGTCCTTGAGTACCTATACAAGATTTAGCAATATTGAAGATTTAGCAATTTAACCCATACAAGGATTTTATGCATTATAGCAAATGCTATGGACAGCTTAAGTGAGATAAACAATTTACCAGATCTGGGTTGTTCACCCTTGTTTATGTATTATGTTATACTTTCCATCCTTGTTAAGACAACAGAGCCATTTCTTACTGCGCACAAAAACAATAAAGGGACATAGCATTAACAAACCATATTTGATGTGCACCATTCATATATTTGATCAAGAAGTAAATATGTTGTGTACCAGCAGCATCCACCGTGAACTCATCCTTGTTCCCTTGAGTAGGTACGATCAGAAATTGAGTCATATTCAGAAAAAAAAACACAAAACGTAAAGCATGCATACTTTAGCACTTCAATATCTTGGAAACAATCTTTTAGAATGTCTTGTATTATTTCTCTTGCTTAATATGCAGGCAGTTGAGTTTTTTGAATAAAAGGATGCAAGAATGACTATGATAGTATGCATGTCCAACAAAATATAGACAAGCTAAATGGATCACATTTTGTTTCCACCAGAGGTACCACAAAGAGAACATAACACCTCAGATTCAGAGTAATGCACATAACTGTTAAATATTTTCCAGAAACCTTATCTTAGCACCTACGCGTGGCTCTCTTACTAACTAGTTCTATTCAAGCCAAACTACCTTGAAGAGGTAGCATTACATATAGAAAAGGCACAAGTCCAAAGCATGAATCACCTACTGGCAGGATTCCGTTTGCATCTATGGCCTAACCAAAGGACAAAATTATCAGGTTACTTAAGGCATCCTAACATTGCTTTAGTCAAATAGATGAGAAAACTATTCAGAGTTCCATAGTATGATTGCATGCACATGCAGATTTTACAAAGTATTTGGATAGCAGGTCTACCATTATATAAGAATTTGAAAGCATCTTATAAACAAGAGAAGCCTGTCATTACATAGTTATTATCACACATTGAATTGCCATTTGTGAAGGAAAGCACAAGCAACTGGATAGTGTCATGTTGGAATTATAAAAGATCACAAACTCATAATGTACAAAATGTTCAGAAGCAAGATTTAATCCAGAACATGCATTAAGCACACCTTTTCAGTTAGAATCATCACAAATTCAATTACCAATCATCAAAAACAAAAATGATGAACATGCTTTGAAGTAGAAGCATGTGTACTGTACGAACACCAATGACCTTTTATGTGTGAAGATATGCTGAACTTCTAATGACAAAAACATATATTAGATGAATACTGAACATGCTTCAGTTCAGATGAACATTATTATTTCAGTTCGGATGAGAATAAACCACATGTTGAGACTAGATTCAGTAAAATCATTGGGAGTACAATGTCCAATCAGAAAAGGATTAAAGTTAGAATCCATGTTGAGCATCTAATACAATGATTCACCAATCAGAAAAGGATTCAGTACAAGCATTCATCAATCTACAACTAGTCAGACTCGATTTACTTGTGAGACTAGATTTTTCTAATGTAATCACGCACACAGTACAACCGATTTTTCTAGTATAATCTCAAAATATAGATCATTAGCAAAATATTACAATGTGACAGTGATGCCCTTCTAATTCATGGAGAGGCACGGTTCAAGAAACCCAAGAAGGCACGATCCATCTGCTAATTCCAGGAAAACTAAGGCCCTATGGATGGAGAGATGGGCTACAGGGCTTTAATCTAAATCAATTGATCATGGGCTAACTATTAGTGCTAATCTCCAGCTGTTAGCGCACATACCAGTAGTTACTGCGGTTTCGATCGATTGGTCTCGCTCCTGCTCGCCCCTGCCTCCGCCCCTGGCGCCAGGTTGTTGACGGAGTCGAGGGCAGTGGCAGCGCGTCAACATTCCCAGATGCATTTGAGGGCGGGGTGGCGGCGTGGGGCAGCGCGGCAACGACACTAGAGGGCAGGGCGGCGGACATCCCGACAATACATGGCATAGCGGCGACGTGGGGCAGCGCGGCAATGGTTGCGCTGGTGGCAGGCGGTAGCGGCGGCGCTGAAACGCGTGGTTCGTGTGAGTGGGCGATGTGGAGGAGCCTGATGACGATGGGAGGGGATTGGAAGAAAATAACCTGAGAGATTGTACTCCCGATCGGCGGTGGTGTGTTGACGCCGTGAGCACCGACGAAGACGAGAACTCAGATCCAATCGCCACCGTGATGATGCTGTGATTTCGCTAGAGTACTAATCGGGAGTAGTTGTCAGGTGCCTTTACCGGGAAGGTTAAATACAAAAATATTCGGGCGTTTAGCGGGAGGTTTGATTTTTTGGGTAAACACTAATTAGGTGGTGGGAAAGTAATTCTTTTTGGAGAGAATGTTTGCAGTAAAAAAAATTGAAAAATAATATTTCTTAGCATTATGAAATATATATGCTGCTAAAAATAATGTTACTAAAATTATTTCTGCCGCCGGCGAACTAGTTGTATAGTTCTTGGATGGGAAGAGGTAGGAAGCAAATTACTGTTGGCGGTGTTGTTCGTTTTGTTGACGCCGTCATGATGCTGTAAGGATGGAAACGCTTCGTGCCATCACGTCGTCCTGAAGATGGATCGATCGTGATCCCACACGTGTGTCCGTCCGTATAAAAATGGCAGTGTCAGCTAGCGTGCAAACAGTTGCGCCTCCGCCCTTCATCGACTGGACAACTCATCTCCACCCTCGGCGACCTGCACGCAGCTGCAGCTAGCGAACACACATCTGGCAAGCTGGCGCCAGCCAGGCAGACGCCGTCGGTGCCGATTGAGTTGGCGCTGGAGAGGGCGCCGATGCCGGCGCCACCGATCAAGCTACCTCACGCAAACATTGCGACAATAGCTATGAATCGGGGCGCCTCCCAGAAAAGCAGGGTTGGGGATTAGATCAGGGCGATTGGGGAATTATCTGCGAGTTGCTAACTTGCCACCAATCGTACTGGTATTGGTATGTTTATCTTTCAAAAAAACCCTGAAACTTTCCTAATGCGCACGCTCAGTCCGTCAAACCGCAAAATACTGAGCCCCACCGCACCACGTCAGCAGAATACGTAGCCAATGTGTCCCAGTGATCGTACGTGTTTGGCCGGAACAAATTTGTCTACTAGCTTAATTTGTTTTCAGAGTTCAGTAACCAATTTGAACTTTTCGGACGAGTTACGTGAATTTTACTATTAAAAAATCTTTATTACACTTTGGGCTGAGGGTCAAATTAGACATTAAGGGAAAAAAACAAAAGTGCCAACGACACCTCCTCCCGTCCTTCGTCTTTGACGCCGTGGCCGCCCTTCCCTCTTTTTGCAGCGCCGCCGCTAGGGTTCTTCAACGACGGTGCATCCTCCTCATCTCGAACGGCAAAGTGAGGCCCCGCGTGCAATTTCATCAGTCTCGGACGGATTTCGTTATTCCTTGCGTTCTACTCATCGGATTTGATTTGGTGTGTATCGAGGAGCATTGTCCGCGTCATACTCGTGTTACAAGGCAAAATTAGGGACCAACTGCTTCAGGTACTGCATATACATCTCAATCCCAATACTCTCAATATAGGCAAAGACATGGGAAGTAATGTATGCTATAACTGAAAATTACCTCGCCTGATGAACTAACTGGAAAAATCCAACAAGGATTGTTGCCTCTGAAAGTTTTACAAACATGTCAGGGCTGCTATTATAAACATATGAAATGCTATAGGACATTCTGTTCCATAGAAAAGAGAAAGAGCTATAGAACAAGTGTGTATTTATATGATATGTAGTAACCGTGAATCAATATAAAGTGAATTATTTCACTCTTAAATTTGACATGAAGATTGAGTAAACAGCTGGTAGCACAAGAAAAAAACTATTGTAATCTATAATTCAGACATAATTTCTGAACACAAGAAAAAAAGTATTGCAACGAAATGGGTTTGAGGCAAAATACTAGTATTACGACAAATTAGTATTTTGTTGCAATACAAGCTATTTTTTGCAACAATGTGAGTACTTAGCGTAACATGGGAAAATATTGCAATATCTTTCCAAATATTACCACAAGTTTATGCTTTTGTTGCATTAGCTAGTCTCTATTGCAACAAGGTGGAAAGATTATGCAACGAAGCATAATTGTCGCAATAGGACCACCATATTACAACATCGTTATGTTTTGTTGCAATACACACCCTCTTTTGCAACAAAAAATGTGGCTACTGCGACAAAACTAAATTGTGGCAATATGTGGAGGCTATCACCACGAATGGGGGTTTCGTAGCAATATTGCATTCTATTGCAACGAAAACTGGGCGTTGCAATAATTATTGTTGCAATAGACCGGATTTCCTGTAGTGTGACGGGCAATTCATTATTTCTTGGAAACAGCTTCTTTAATATTATCATCAATTTCTCAAATCCCGAGTCAGTCACACCGACCTCTGCCTTCCATTTCAGCAATTCCAATATGCTACCCAGCTTTCTATGCCCATCTTCACAACCTGGGTACAACAATTTGTGGTGATCCTCTAACATCTTGTCGAACTGCAACCTCGCCTTATCCGTGCCACGTCTCTTCTTGCATCGAAATGGCCCGACGAAGATCATCATCAACAGGATCATCTGATGCCTGTTCTTCACCTCCTTCTTCTTCATTGTCGTCCATTGCGGTATCATCGCATTCAGAGAACATAGATCGGTACTGCTCATCATTATCTTCTTCTTCATCACCGTCTTCCATTATAACCCCTTCTTCTCCGTGCTTGGTCCAAACATTATAGCTGGACATGAATCCAAACCGAAGCAGGTGCTCTTAATGTCTCTTGAGCAAGAGTAATCCTTCTTGTTCTTACATTTTAGACATGGACAGCACATAAAACCTTGCTTCGACTTGTTGGCCTCGGCCACAAGCAGGAAAGAATTCACGCCCTCTCTGAAAGCGGGAGCACATCGGTTACCGTACATCCATGGATGACTCAGCTGCATCATAAGTACAATTATATATGTATCAGATGCGATCTTCCCCTTCTCCTTGTCTAACCCATGACTCTCCCGCTTAGGTGAAGAAGAAAATACTCCATGATACCATGGAACAACTACTTGATCATACCCACTGACGAAAAACATTACGAAGCTTGTTGCCCACATGATCTGAGATTGACACTCTTAAGCCTTTGCGGAGGTGCGGTGGGCGTTTTCCCCAAGCTGGCGTCCCAGAGACGGCGGAGCCGACGTTTTTCTTTTGGGGGAAGACGATGCTTCGATTCGGATCGATGGCGATGGAATCCTCCGGTGTAGGTCCTGCGGGACCGGTGATCGGCGACTTCCCGTTCGCGTGGGGAAGGCCTCCGTTCCAAGGCATCATGGGAGGCAGATGCGACGGCGCGCCACCGACAGCGACGGTGGATCGCCATGGCTATCAGCTTGCAGATGGACGGTGGATCGCCATGGCTATCAGCTTGCAGATGGACGCCATGCGGCCTCGCAGCACGTCGGACAGCCCCACCCCGGCGCCGAGCGCGACCATCTTCACGCGCTTCTTTTCGCCCTCTGCGACGCAAAACTCGGGCGCGCGGCCCCACGCCAGCACCGCCCCGGCGTACGAGACCGCCACCGTCCCGCGCTCAAAGAATGAGGAACGAAGCTTTCTCAAATAAAACAAACAAACTCGAGCTAGCTCGGCTTGAATTCTAGACCTAGCCGCCGCACCCCTTCCTTCTTCGGTTACCATCCCTTCCCCCCTTTCTGGCTACACCCTATAGCCCTGACCCCCTACGGGTAGGCCTTCATCGCAACATCCTCCTGAGTACTGACGCGGTCACCTCCCGTGCAGTGTGAGGCCGGGCTTAATGTCCGGTGCGAAGCATGGCTCGACATATGTTTGCTTTACACTCGTCTGTTGTTCTGCCCTCCTCTTGTGCTTATCCTCCTGGCCCAGATAGCTCCACCGTATTCATATCTTCCAGCCATTGATGGACAGATTGGCTGGAAATCGAATGGATACATGGCGGAGAGGGCCCCTATGAGTGACGTTGTTGTGTTGAAGCCGGCCCAAACTGAAGGTGGGAGGTGAGCGGACAGCAGAGTCTAGGAAAATGGTTGCACTGACTACTTGCACTGACAGCAGAGTCTAGGAAAATGGTTGCTGCTCTACTACTTGTATGAAGAACATCACTTGTCACATATTTTGGCTAAAAATTAGCATACACTGACTGGAATTCTAGAAAGTGGTTCATGTAGTGCTAGATGCATGCTAGCTCTGCTACTTGTATGAAGAAAAGCACTTGTCACATATTTTGGCTAGAAACTAGCATACACTAACAGCAATGCCGGGAGCGGAGGCGCATCCTTGGGGGCGTGGGCGGTGGCGCTGCCTGGGTGTGGTCGTCGTGGCCTCCGTTCCTAGCGATGGCGATATGTATAACGGGTACGTACACTTTGCTCTCAAGTCAAGTGCAGGCTTATGGCCCCCGCCATGTGCCAGCAGGAAGGCATGCGTGAAGCTAGAGACCTGTATGTGAAGGACATACTGATACTCCTGGGATGCATTCAGGTAACCCACGAAATCTGCAAATAATAACACAATGTACATTGTAGCGAACTAAAAAAAGATGAGATTTTAGTTGCTAGTTGCGCCATCGCCAAGCGTAGTCACGAATATTCACGCAAGCGCACGCGCTATGTGTACGTAGTCCCTAGGGTGGTTCTACTATTTTAGAAGACAACAAGAAGCTCCCCTTGCTCTCAACTTTCATGGCCTAGCAAGGTGGGACTAAACATTTGCCACAACTTGTGTTGAGTCACTACACACATGAATGGGCCACAAAAGCACCTTTCGGGCCGGAACTACCCGAGACCATGAGATTAACCACCGTGGTCTGTTCGATTCAAAGGGCATGACATGAGCAGCGCATTTCCCCTAGAAAAACATGAGCTGCGCATTAAATGACTTGGTCCCACCTAAAAAATAGCACCCCTTCAAAGCTCAGTTCCTTGCTAAATCCACCAACCCTCTCAAAACCCAGCCAAGTCCGTGAATCCCTCCGAGATCTCCAGAGGTTGTACCATAACTAGTAAGTTAATTAATACCAAGATATATGGTTCTCAAATGATATCTCGACACAGGACTAACGCCCAGTACAATGGCTTTTGTCAAATCAGATGCCAAGGTATTTTTTTGAATCTTGGTGTAGAGGCATGTTTCCAAAAAATATTTAGCATGTCAATTTATTTATTTCTGTCCCACTAACATTCACGCCGTGCTAGTATATCCATCTGCTACCCGGCAAAAAGAAAACCGGTTCGTCCTAGTCACACTGTTCGTGGCTTGCATGCTCCGATCGGTGCGAAAGTACGTCGGATTCATCTCTCTTTCGCCGGTTTACCCGAGCTGAGTCCCAATTATGCACACGAGCGCACACGCTACGAACGTGTACCTCATGGCAGTAGTACTATCTAGAAATCAACAAAATGCTCCCTTTATAAGTTGGTCTCAACCTTCTTAGCTTAGCCATGTGGGACTAGACTTTGAACATGAATTTGCAATTTTCCAGATTCACGCCATGTGGGCCTAGTGTTGTTACAGTTGTTATTTGGACCTTCCATCCACCCATGTTTTCATATTGGCCAACTACTAACTATTAAATACCAGTTGCATTTATGTATACTATTGGCATGACCCAGCGCATCTGCTAGTTGTAGTAGATGCATAGTATAAACTAGTTGGTCACGTGGACGATCGGTAATACGGTAACTGAATGCGTCATTCAGTCGAGGAATTCAGCACTCAGGGTACATAAAATGGTTTTATTGTTTACATAAAATTATTTCCATATAAAAGTAAAACTGCATTATGTAACTTATTGGTACATAATACAAAGAACAGTTTAGTCTTAACAGTGTAGGCAACCTGAGAAGGCCTTGGATTAGGACAAGATGCATGTGTTCGGACAGCATGACTGATTTTCGGATCCATGTCAGTGAGTTTCGGTGTTTGGAGTTTATGCATATATTCGGATGAAAGCCCAGCCTACATCTACATACGAGGAAGTTTGTATCAATAGGAAGTGAAACATATATTATAGAAAAATGTAAGTTAAAAAATCGTTCGGAAAAGTTAATTTTTATTATCTAGGCTAGGCGCATCGTCGCCAATTTGATCGGAAGTCTTAAGTCACGAATTTTCACGCACTGTTTGACTACATATTTTTCTACCGACTAAAAGGCAATAAAATGATGGAAAATTTCAAACGGAGGCCAAGCTACATGTAGCCCTTTTATTTTCAAACACTCAGAATTCATATTTTAAAATTTTAAATTAAAATTCTTGGGATAGCCAAGGATGTATAGTACAATGGTGTAGAAGCTCAATACAAACTACTTTATATTCTAGTCTACACAGAAATGGCGAACTCTGAATTTTTTTTATAGTGAATACTACACATTCCAAGACTATTAATTTTGTTAGATTTTGTCTATTTCGTGTAGCCTAGAATACAAATAAGTTTGCATTGAGATTTAGCACCATTTTAGCATACATCATTGCCTGATTTTGTTGAAACTTTGAAATACGAATTTTAATTTTTTGAAAATAAAGAGCTAGGACATGTAGCTCAGCCTCCATAACGCCACTCATAAAATGACCCCATTATAGTTGGTCTCCACTTCTCTAAAGTATCAAGGTGGGACTAAATATTTTCTCTACTAGCCTTCATCTTCTCACTGTTGATATGCTTGGGCTAGATGGTGTATCCGGTTGGGCCTTAGTTGGGTGGTGGGATGTATTTGCCAGCTAGTGGTCTTGAGCACTGGTCACTTGACAATATGGGCATGAGTAGCAAACTCATCCACGTGCTGACTGCACATGTGATACAAAATCTCGTCAAAAAAATGTTAAAAATATTCTCTATCTCTCATGGAAGGTTGATAAAAAGGCGGAGACATCATTATATCTCTGTAGCTTGCACCATATAAATTCCAGTTAATTAATAAAAGGCTTTGTTACATCACGTCATGAGTCCTCATGTCGGACACCCATGCATGCAACCAGCCACTCTCGCCATAAGAACCATGCATCCTCTAGGTACGTGAATTGCAACCACATGTACTTGGGCTATTACAGGGTACAATGCTAAGTCTATGCATGACCTATTATTAAGTTGTACTAGCAAGCTTTGACCACAGTCCGATGGCATTAGGGGAGGGAGACAAAACATGAGATGATTAAATAATTAGCTTTAGCCTAGGGGCTTTGAATAGACGGAATACAACAACAAGCCTATACAATCGATAGCTCATGGACTTCTTTGGCTTGGTTTGGCTGATCGCCATCATCCCTCCAAACCAAGCCTAGTGCATAGCGAGCAGCCACCCTCTCCCAAGAGACTGAAATGGAGCGTCGTTGAACCGTCGTCATTCACCTTGCTGGCATGGGCGTGCCTGCGGCTGCGCATCACCAGTTCACCACCATGGGCTATCCATCACCTGGGCGAATTTTTACACCGCACACATCATCAGGTACATAGTTAGTATTTTGTAGATCCATTGTTAATTGTTACATACTGCATCATCTCCTTATGTGAAATTGCGCTGCATAATGCAAAAAGTTTATCACGTATCGAATATATTTGTTTTAGGAAAAATATTTAGGAGACAATATATTTGCTAGTACGAAGTAGTATACAGTAACAATAAATTTTCTACAAAGTTTCAAAATTGATAAGGTTTTTAACTTATTCCAATCGAGATACAGGTTCAAACAAAGGGGATGCAGGTTCTTCAAATGCAAAGCCTACATTATCGTAATTTGATACAATAACTAAAGCTAGGTATATTTTGTGTGGCATTTCTTGCGCGGTTTTTTTCTTCGCCTCCGTCATACTCAAATCCTAGATCCGCCACTAGATGGCACGCTACCTCCTAGTGATGTTCGACCACTATCCACTGAGAATTTGTTCAAACAAGCAACAAAGACCGGTGCCGCGTTGGTCGCCACGACATGCCACCCCAAAGCTAGAGCTTGCAGAAGGCGTTGGTCCAAATCGAGCTTGACAAGAAAGAGATGCGACCTCGCTGGTTAACTGCATCGGCCGCGACACCGAGGATGTGCCACCCCACAGCTAGAGCATATAGAAGGCGTTGGCGCAAATCTAGCTCGACAATAAAGAGTTGCGGCGTTGGTTAACTGCATCGGCCATTTTCACGTGAGAAGCTGAAGCCGCAGAACAGATCCCCTGTCCCGAACCGTAAATACAATTTCTTAAATTGGCGCGAGAACTTTAAACTAGTTCATCCGCGATAATCTATAAACATTTGCAAAACAGAAATTCCTAAACACGATTTCTAAGCTAGCCTAGGGTTCATCGGAATCACCGGGAATTGGAGTTCTTCTTCGGCAACAGCGGCGGCGGAGCTTCTCGCGTCGGTGTCGACGTCGGTGTCGGGTGTCGGAGAAGTTGTAGTAGTAGTAGTCGACGATGACGTAGTCGCGGCGCGCCATCTCCGCGCGAATAGACGCGCGCTTCGCCCGCCGGATGCCGCGCGCCTCCCCCTCGTCTGTGTCGCGGGCACTTCGCCTTGACGACCGCCGTGAGGGAGTTGTGCCATGCCATCGCGTGTGGCGCGCCTCCTGAGCAGCGTCGTCCTCCTCCTCGTCTGAGCTCGAGCAGAGGGCGCCACGATCCCGCGCCAGTGCCGACGAATGTCCCTCCTCGGCCGTCATTCGCGCTTGAGAAGAGGTCAAATCTTACCGCCGACCGCGGGTTGCGGTAGGAGAATGCATCGCGCCAGCGCGCTTGCTTGGATATGCACATGGTACTCTTGGCGTCACTTTTCGACGCTCGCCGAGCCGAACAGGAGCCACCACGCGCCGAATTGGGGCCTTCCATCGTGGGAGGAGGTAGAGGGGACGACCGGCGGCGGTGATTGGGTTTTGGCGGTCGGAGGCACCGCCAATCGGAGTTGGCATGGCGGCGGCGGGCGGAGGAATTGGAGGAAATGGGTGTGGGGTGATGCATCTAACCCCTCAAGCACGTTTATATACGGAGTTCGTGGGCCGATGGGGTTAACTGAAATACGGCATATGTTCGGGCCACTTTTTAGACCGAAACGAAAAAAAAGCGATGCGGGATGGAATGCCGTATCTGCTAGAGACGTTGTTAATCATGCTGTAGCTTGGTAAGTGTGCTCCAACAGGCCATATTTCAGGAGCTCCAACACAATGTACGTATGTCTAAAGGATTTCATGGTAACATCGATTCGATATAGAAAATGGCTCGCGAACTTGCATGTGCACTTCCAATAGCAATACGCCAGGTAGATTCTGAATTCTTATTTTCTATATTTTCCACTTTTCCTTATGCTAAATAATTAATCAATTAAAATGTCCGGGGCTTCTAGAAGTTGCTGCATGACCTTGCCTGTTTTTGGAAATCAAAGCCTGCATAAGAGCCCACTCTCCTTCTTTCTCCTCCTCTCACCCCTCCAACTAAGCAATAATATATTATTTTAATCCTTATAGCCAGCTGACTAGGATTTATTATACTTGCTCTAATACGGTAACTGAATGCGTCATTCAGTCGAGGAATTCAGCACTCAGGATACATAAAATGGTTTTGTTGTTTACATAAAATTGTTTCCATATAAAACGAAAATTGCATTATGTAACTTATTGATCAGACTCATGTACATAATACAAAGAACAGTTTAGTCTTAATAGTGTAGGCAACATGAGAAGGCCTTGGATTAGGACAAGATGCATGTGTTCGGTCAGCATGACTGATTTTCGGATCCATGTCAGTGAGTTTCGTGTTTGGAGTTTATGCATATATTCGGATGAAAGCCTACATACGAGGAAGTTTGTATCAATAGGAAGTGAAACATATTATTGAAAAAAGTTAGTTAAAAAATCATTCGAAAAAGTTAAATTTTATTAGCTAGGGTGGCCGCATCGTCGCCAATTTCATCGGAAGTCTTAACTCACGATATTTCACACAAACGCACACGCTATGTATGTATGACTACATCTTTTTCTACCGACTAAGAGGCAATAAAATGATGAAAAATTTCAAACGGAGGCTGAGCTACATGTAGCCCTTTTATTTTCAAACACTCATAATTCATATTTTAAAATTTTAAAAATTTAAATTAAATTTCTTGGGATAGCCAAGGATGTATAGTACAATGGTGTAGAAGCTCAATACAAACTACTCTCTAGCTTGCACCATATAAATTCCAGGGTACATTAATTATATCTCTCTAGCTTGCACCATATAAATTCCAATTAATTAATAAAAGGCTTTGTTACATCACGTCATGAGCCCTCATGTCGGACACCCATGCATGCAACCAGCCACTCTTGCCGTAAGAACCATGCATCCTCTAGGTACGTGAATTGCAACCACATGTAGTTGGGCTATTACAGGGTACAATGCTAAGTCTATGCATGGTCTATTATTAAGTTGTACTAGCAAGCTTTGACGACAGTCCGATGGTATTAGGGGAGGGAGGCAAAACATGAGATTAAAGAATTAGCTTTAGCCTAGGGGCTTTGAATACACGGAATACAACAACAAGCCTATAAAATCGATAACTTATGGACTTCTTTGGCTTGGTTTGGCTGATCGCCATCATCCGTCCAAGCCAAGCCTAGGGCATAGCGAGCAGCCACCCTCTCCCAAGAGGCTGAAAAGGTGCGTCGTTGAACGTCATTAACCGTGTTGGCATGGGCGTGCCTGCGGCTGCGCATCACCACCATGGGCTATCCATCACCTGGGCGAATTTTTACACCGCACACATCATCAGGTACATAGTTAGTATTCTGTAGATCCATTGTTAATTGTTACATACTGCATCATCTCCTTATGTGAAATTGCGCTGCATATGCAAAAGTTTATCACGTATCAAATATATTTGTTTTAGGAAAAATATTTAGGAGATAATATATTTGGTAGTACGAAATAGTATACAATAACAATGAATTTTCTACAAAAGTTTCAAAATTGATAAGGTTTTTAACTTATTCCAATCGAGATGCAGGTTCAAACAAAGGGGATGCAGGTTCTTCAAATGCAAAGCCTATATTATCATAATTTGATACGATAACTAAAGCTAGGTATATTTTGTGTGGCATTTCTTGCGTGGTCTTTTTTCTTCGCCTCCCTCATACTCAAATCCTAGATCAGCCACTACATGGCACGCTACCTCCTAGTGATGTTCGACCACTGTCCACTAGAAATTTGTTCAAATAGAAACAAAGACCAGCGCCGCATTGCCGCAACATGCCACCCCAAAGCTAGAGCGTGCAGAAGGCGTTGGTCCAAATCGAGCTCGACAAGAAAGAGAATAAGAAGCTGGTTAACTGCATCGGCCGCGACACCGACGACGTGCCACCCCACAGCTAGAGCATATAGAAGGCGTTGGCGCAAATCCAGCTCGGCAATAAAAAGGTGCGGCGTTGGTAAACTGCATCGGCCATTTTCACGTGAGAAGCTGAAGCCGCAGAACAGATCCCCTGTCCCGAACCGTAAATACAATTTCTTAAATTGGCGCGAGAACTTTAAATTAGTTCATCCGCGGTTATCTATAAACATTTGCAAAACAGAAATTTCTAAACACGATTTCTAAGCTAGCCTAGGGTTTATCTAAATCACCGGGACTTGGGATTCTTCTTCGGCAACGGCGGCGGCGGAGCTTCTCGCGTCGGTGTCATCGTCGGTGTCGATGTCGGAGAAGTCATAGTAGTAGTCGGAGTAGTCGACGACGACGTAGTCGCGGCGCGCCATCTCCGCGCGGATAGACGCGCGCTTCGCCCGCCGGATGCCGCGCGCCTCCCCCTCATCTGTGTCGCGGGCGCTTCGCCTTTTCCCACATGCCAGTGACGACCATCGTGAGGGAGTTGTGCCATGCCATCACGGTGTGGCGCGCCTCCCGAGCAGCGTCGTTCTCCTCCTCGTCTAGGCTCGAGCGGAGCGCGTCAGCGCGATGTCGGGACCCGATCCCGCGCCGGTGCCGATGACTGTCCTGCCTCACCGTCATTCGCGCTTGAGATCGAAGAGGCCAAATCACACCGCCGAGCACGGGTTGCGGCAGGAGAACGCATCGCGCCGGCGCGCTTGCTTGGATATGCGCATGGTACTCTCGGCGTCGCTTTTCGACGCTCGTTGAGCCAAACCAGAGCCACCACGCGCCGTATTGGGGCCTTCCATCGTGGGAGGAGGTAGAGGGGGCGACCGGCGGTGGTGATTGGGTTTTGGCGGTCGGAGGCACCGCAAATCGGAGTTGGCATGGCGGCGGCGGGCGGAGGGATTGGAGGAAATGGATGTGAGGTGATGCAACCAACCCCTCAACCACGTTTATATACTGATTTCGCGGGCCGATAGGGTTAACTGCATCGTGTTTCGCGATGCAAGCGGAAATACGATATATGTTCGGGCCACTTTTTAGACCGAAACGGAAAAAAAGCGATGCAAAACGGGATGTCGTATCTGCTAGAGATGTTGTTAATCATGCAATCGCTTGGTAAGTGTGCTCCACAGGCCATATGTCAGGGAGCTCCAACACATGTACGTATGTCTAAAGGATTTCATGGTAACATCGATTCGATATAGAAAATGGCTCGCGAACTTGCATAAGCACTTCCAATAGCAATTCGCCAGGTAGAATCTGAATTCTTATTTTCTATGTTTTCCTTATGCTAAATAATTAATCAATTAAAATGTCCGGGGCTGCTAGAAACTGCCGCATGACCTTGCCTGTTTTTGGACTTCAAAGCCTGCATACTAAACAATATATGCTTCAATTTATAGTCCATACAACATAATCGGACATTCAGACATACAATAAACGGGAATTTCAATGACACCGGGGTGAATGATGTAACAAAGTAAGTTTCTACAATCCCATCATGCGAAGGTTATTGCAACACATGAATGCTTGTTTTATGGTACACCTTTTGGATCCAAATTCTCTAGAGTCTCGACACACTATGGTTATCAGAGAGCACGGCACATGGTGGTGTCTGCCTTTCCTTCCAAGTGATGGATGTATTAGGCTCTGCTACCCTATGTCCTCCTTATTATCCTCCAACAAGAAATAAGAAAGAACAATTAATGATGGTCAGCTCCGAAGCTAATTTACCAAGACTAAATAAATATGGAGTAGATATAGTAACATACAACAAGAGCATATGTACATTCATGACACGGATGAGTAATACGTTGTATCACAGAGTTTTTGGTACTTTTCCCTCCAAAATCAGGGCTTCTGCCTTTTTCCGCCTGGGTGTCCTCCCCTAATTTTTGGTCCTAATATTTCATTTGCCGATACTATTTTGACGAGGCCTATCTATATCATACGACCTTCGATGGGGGGCCGTGAACAGCCGTTGGAAAGCTCCAATACGAGCTCTCGAGAAGTTAGTGTTTCCCCGACTTGGCGAGAGTGCCGACTTTCAGGATCTGACCATTTTAGCATGCCGGGGATTTTGAATCGAAAAATAATTAGGGCCCAAAAGAGGTCGTCTTGACCTCCGACCAAAAAAGTATTCAAGTTTTTCTCTCAAGATTTTCGAGGCCTAAAAGGGGGCGACGATGACTAAGGTATTACGAATTATTGTACGCATCATCTTGTCGGCTCATTTTATGCACCCCCTATGATTTCATGCGCCTGTCACTTTACACGTGTTGTTATCACATGCATGAAATGACGTCTCTATACACATCATTCCACCGCCACTCTACTTCCCCGGGGACCTTCTTTTGGTCTCGGGGATAGCGACTGCCTATCATTTTATGCAGATGTCCCGTGTATAGTGCCTTAAATTCATGCACAATGATGGTTACTCGGCAGGATTCCCTATGTTTTTTTTAAGCGTAAAGCGCTACTATCACATGCACGGAGTTCCAATCACCATGACGAGGTAGCGTACCGAGTTGTCCGAAGATTCCTCGATCTTCCCACCCATTATTTGGGAGGCTAGGCTGACATAGAGGTTTCGGGTCTTTTCCACCAAAATAAGGGCTTCGGCCTTTTCCCGCCCACATTTCGGAACTTTTGTACTGCTAGGTTATCCCTGCCTACTATTGGTCGCGAGATTTCATGTGTCGACAAATGTTTTGGCGAGGTCGTATCCTCTAGGACGAGCCATTGGTTGAAGACACCATCAAGACCCGACTGTGGTGGTGGCGGGCAAGTGGAGGCCATTGAGGATCTGGTGCAACAGCGATGGGTAGGTGGGGGAGAGGATAGAGACGGGGGTTGGTGGACGTTTCAGCACAAACGAGTGGACCAGATGAGCAAAATGTGACCTGGAGGTGGTAACTGGTTCTCCCCAAATGCCTCCCAATATGTCGGGCGTGTGTTATGATGTCTGGCATAATTTTCGATTGCTGGTAAATTTTTGTTTTTGTTTTGGGAGGCAGTTTTTGAGTACACCCCTAGTGTAGCGCAATTTATAGGTGGCTTTTGGGTGGACCCGCGAAAATGCTCAGGCGGGAAAGTAGGTTGCTAGCTCATACACAGAGGGGTGGGGCAGAACCAAAAATCCTATTGTAAATAGTGCAATTCAAAAAAAAGTAAGGGATATTTCTAAATTTTCTTATAGAAGCAAAGGTACTATTTTAGTTTATTAATTCTTAAGTACTAATTTCTTTCTTAAAGGAAATTCTGAAATCTTGCCCGGTTTTTTTTGTTAAAATGTTTTCATTAAAACTACCTACTAGATTGTGTAAAATAAATATCTATGTTAAAGAAATTTTATTCTCCTTTTTGCCCTGGATTGACTTGGAAAGGGAATAATGAGGCTCTACTAAAGAAACATGATTTTTTTTCTTTTCATGCAGAATTTGACTTGAAACAAACAAGAATAAATAGAGAGAAATGTATCAGCCTATTGTGTTTGGGTCGCTCGGCTAGCTAGCTCAAAACACTAGAACAAACATGTGATGGTTTGATCCTATCATGGCTCTACTCACGTACATCCCTGATGATTCTTGCTGCATCAATTTTGCGAACACAAGGTGACCACGATTTGTTCCTTCTTGTGCTGTTTACACGACCCTCGAGGATAACTTCCTTTGCTAAGAAAGAGCAAAAGGTAGACAACACATAGCCAAGCAGGAAACCACAAGTATAACCCAAGCTCTCTTTTTATTGACAAAATTGAAAACAACATTTAAAGTTTCAAAAATATTTGAAATTAAATCTAAATCTACACGTAGACATAGCCGAGCCAACTAATCAACTTAAGCAAGAGCATCCAAAAAAAATGACATTACATCCCCTGTTTTCAGGACATCAAACAGCAAAAAAAAAAAAAAAAAGCAGAAAATGTCCACAGGCCAGCATATCTAAGCATTTTTTCACTCAAATTAGACCACCATAACTAGCACGTCAAAGGCAAAGCCAGCAGATGCACACACAACATCAAATAAGTTTCAATCCTCGGATGGACAGATGTCTAACTGTTACAAACACAACAAGAGTTACAAAAATTCTCTTAGATCTGAGATATCGGCTGGCTGGCGCAACCAAGGCTGTAACATGCATAAAGGGTGTCTCAATGTGGTCTCCTTCCAGCTTCCAACAGGAGAGAATGTTGCACTAGGTAGGTGTACCAGGTCCGTTGCTAACCTGGATGTCCTCTTGTTATATATCCTTCAACAACAAGAACAAGCACATGACCATGATCAGCTCTAGATCAATAGATTTATTTAAGAAACAAAAGAATTACTTCAACTAATTAATCAATGCAACTTTAAATCAAGCATTGGTGTTCAAAATTTTGTCATGATCTAGTTACATTATTTGCACATCCAGACCACAATTCAAATTAACAAAATAGTCAAGGTGCAAAATGAATGTCAAGCCAGTAGATACACAGCGTATGAAAGTTCACACGAGCAATCCTGGGACAGTTACCTCAAACAAAACATGCCTAGATTGATTGCCATAATATCGAGAGGAGATACAAACGTGCAAGAATCAGCATCACATGAATCCATCAACCAGATTTCATCATCTTTAAAAGGTAGTATTTTGTTTGTTGGGTCACAAAACCACTATGATCAAGTATAGATCAGCACCAACTAGTGCTACCAACAATGGATATATGCCCAGCCAGCTTGCGCTCGACGACAAAGCATTATGACCTCTTAATAACAAGGAACACCCACATGACAGATTCTCAGTAACACAACTAAGAAACAAGGTGACTAGATGTCATCATCATCACTATAATTCAAATAAGGGCCATCGCCTCCATGGCCAGAACGTCGAGAGGAACCAGAATCTTACCTAAAAACAACAGGGGAGTCGAAGAAGGGCTCAGGTGCCATTTAGTCCTTCTCCTTATCCTTGTACAAGAACAAAGCATGGTCAACAGAGCAAACGCTTATACCAAGGTACATACATAATGATCAGCATTTGCAAACAACTAGTGGTACAAATAGTATAGGAGCATTCTAGCTACAATAAATCCTGCAACAAGATCAGAGATGGTGCTACCACTGAAGGGACAACCATTTCATGACAAGAGAAAAAAGAAGCAAATAATCCCTCAATAAGCAGCGGCAAACAGAATTCATCTTAGGCAACATATACTGTGTTGAACAATGAAAAGGAAAATCCAGTTTCATCTAGTATAAAACCAGCGACATTATAATCAAAACTCATGAACTCAAGCTCTAGCCTTTGCCCACATCAAATAAATAATCGGTCAAGTTGACATTGATTAAGTCAATTAAACCAAACCCTGATGTTAAACACTCATGTGACCTCATTAAACATTCAGGAATTAAGCCTGCCAACATGATTAAGTCTTGGAATCAGAATCCAAAGACTACCACAACTGGACCAAAAATCAAGCCAGACCAACAGAGAGCGAGGAGCAGTTGCTTCATGCTCATGGACACCGCGAAATAGAAAAAGGCAGAATTGGACCTTCTGTGGCACACCAATAGGGGGAGCAGTGTTGCAGGATACATCCTAGTGCTTCCGTGACAGTTCCATAAATATCACCATTTGCAGCTGATGTCTACGTTCCCCCTCCTTTCCTGTAGACAGTGTTGGGCCTCCAAGAGCAGAGGTTTGTAGAACAGCAGCAAGTTTTCCCTTAAGTGGATCACCCAAGGTTTATCGAACTCGGGAGGAAGAGGTCAAAGATATCCCTCTCATGCAACCCTGCAACCACAAAGCAAGAAGTCTCTTGTGTCCCCAACACACCTAATAGGTGCACTAGTTCGGCGAAGAGATAGTGAAATACAGGTGGTATAAATAAGTATGAGCAGTAACAACGGTGCCAGAAAATAGCTTGCTGGCGTGTAGTTGATGGTGGTAGTATTGCAGCAGTAGTAACGCAGTAAAACAAGAAACAAGCAGATAGCAGTATTTAGGAACAAGGCCTAGGGATTACACTTTCACTAGTGGACACTCTCAACATTGATCACATAACAAGATAAATGCATACTCTACACTCTTGTTGGATGATGAACTCATTGCGTAGGATTACACGAACCCTCAATGCCGGAGTTAACAAGCTCCACAATTATGTTCATATTTAAGTAACCTTATAGTGTAAGATAGATCAAAAGACTAAACCAAGTACTATCATAGCATGCACACTGTCACCTTCATGCATATGTAGGAGGCATAGATCACATCAATATTATCATAGCAATAGTTAACTTCGTAATCTACAAGAGATCAGGATCATAGCATAAACCAAGTACTAACACGGTGCACACTGTCACCTTTACACACGTGCAGGAGGAATAGAACTACTTTAATAACTTTGCTAGAGTAGCACATAGATAAATTGTGATACAAACTCATATGAATCTCAATCATGTAAAGCAGCTCATGAGATCATTGTATTGAGGTACATAGGAGAGAGATGAACCACATAGCTACCGGTACAGCCCGAGCCTCGATGGAGAACTACCCTCCTCATGGGAGCAGCAGCGGTGATGAAGATGGCGGTGGAGATGGCAGCGGTGTCGATGGAGAAGCCTTCCGGGGCACTTCCCCGCCCGGCAGCGTGCCGGAACAGACTTGTCCCCCAGATCTTGGCCTCGCGATGGCGGCGGCTCGGAAGGTTTCGTGGTTTCGTCGAACGTATCGGTTTTCGCGACGGAGGCTTTAAATAGGCGAAGAGGCGGCGCAGAGGGTCGAAGGGCGACGACACCATAGCGGCGTGGCCAGGGCTTGGGCCGCGCCGGCCTATGGTCTGGGGCCCTGCCCCCCTCGGTCCTTCCCGGGTGTCTGGATGCTTCCGGTGAAAATAGGAACTTGGGCGTTGATTTCGTCCGATTCCGAGAATATTTCGTTACTAGGATTTCTGAAACCAAAAACAGAAACAGAACGACACTTCGGCATCTTGTTAATAGGTTAGTTCCAAAATGCACGAATATGACATAAAGTGTGCATAAAACATGTAGATAACATCAATAATGTGGCATGGAACATAATTATCGATACGTCGAGACGTATCAGCATCCCCAAGCTTAGTTTGCTCGTCCAGGGTAAAACGATAACACGATAATTTCGGAGTGACATGCCATCATAATCTTGATCATACTATTTGTAAAGCATATGTAGTGAATGCAGCGATCAAAACAATGTATATGACATGAGTAAACAAGTGAATCATAAAGCAAAGACTTTTCATGAATAGCACTTCAAGACAAGCATCAATAAGTCTTGCATAAGAGTTAACTCATAAAGCAATAATTCAAAGTAAAGGTATTGAAGCAACACAAAGGAAGATTAAGTTTCAGCGGTTGCTTTCAACTTGTAACATGTATAAATCATGGATAATTGTCAACATAGAGTAATATAACAAGTGCAATAAGCAAATATGTAGGAATCAATGCACAGTTCACACAAGTGTTTGCTTCTTGAGGTGGAGAGAAATAGGTGAACTGACTCAACATAAAAGTAAAAGATTGGTCCTCCATAGAGGAAAAGCATCGATTGCTATATTTGTGCTAGAGCTTTGATTTTGAAAACATGAAACAATTTTGTCAACGGTACTAATAAAGCATATGTATCATGTAAATTATATCTTACAAGTTGCAAGCCTCATGCATAGTGTACTAATAGTGCCCGCACCTTGTCCTAATTAGCTTGGACTACCGGATCATCACAATGCACATGTTTTTACCAAGTGTCACAAAGGGGTACCTCTATGCCGCCAAAGGTCTAAGGAGAAAGCTCGCATTGGATTTCTCGCTATTGATTATTCTTCAACTTAGACATCCATACCGGGACAACATAGACAACAGATAATGGACTCCTCTTTTATGCATAAGCATGTAACAACAATTAATAATTTTCTCATTTGAGATTGAGGATATATGTCCAAAACTGAAACTTCCACCATGGATCATGGCTTTAGTTAGCGGCCCAATGTTCTTCTAACAATATGTATGCTTAACCATAAGGTGGTAGATCTCTCTTACTTCAGACAAGACGGACATGCATAGCAACTCACATGAAATTCAACAAAGAGTAGTTGATGGCGTCCCAGTGAACATGGTTATCGCACAACAAGCAACTTAATAAGAGATAAAGTGCATAAGTACATATTCAATACCACAATAGTTTTTAAGCTATTTGTCCCATGAGCTATATATTGCAAAGGTGAAGAATGGAAATTTAAAGGTAGCACTCAAGCAATTTACTTTGGAATGGGAGAAATACCATGTAGTAGGTAGGTATGGTGGACACAAATGGCATAGTGGTTGGCTCAAGTATTTTGGATGCATGAGAAGTATTCTCTCTCGATACAAGGTTTAGGCTAGCAAGGCTTATTTGAAACAAACACAAGGATGAACCGGTGCAGCAAAACTCACATAAAAGACATATTGTAAACATTATAAGACTCTACACCGTCTTCCTTGTTGTTCAAACTCAATACTAGAAATTATCTAGACCTTAGAGAAACCAAATATGCAAACCAAATTTTAGCATGCTCTATGTATTTCTTCATTAATGGGTGCAAAGCATATGATGCAAGAGCTTAAACATGAGCACAACAATTGCCAAGTATCACATTACCCAAGACATTATAGCAATTACTACATGTATCATTTTCCAATTCCAACCATATAACAATTTAATGAAGAAGAAACTTCGCCATGAATATTATGAGCTAAGAACACATGTGTTCATACGAACCAGCGGAGCGTGTCTCTCTCCCACACAAGCATGATGTAATCCAATTTATTCAAACACAAACAAAAACAAAAACAAACAGACGCTCCAAGCAAAGCACATAAGATGTGACCGAATAAAAATATAGTTTCAGGGAGGAACTGATAATGTTGTCGATGAAGAAGGGGATGCCTTGGGCATCCCCAAGCTTAGACGCTTGAGTCTTCTTAGAATATGCAGGGTGAACCACGGGGCATCCCCAAGCTTAGAGCTTTCACTCTCCTTGATCATGTTGCATCATACTCCTCTCTTGATCCTTGAAAACTTCCTCCACACCAAACTCGAAACAACTTATTAGAGGGTTAGTGCACAATAAAAATTAACATATTCAGAGGTGACACAATCATTCTTAACACTTCTGGACATTGCATAATGCTACTGGACATTAGTGGATCAAAGAAATTCATCCATCATAGCAAAAGAGGCAATGCGAAATAAAAGGCAGAATCTGTCAAAACAGAACAGTTCATATTGAAAAATGGCACCAGACTTGCTCAAATGAAAATGCTCAAATTGAATGAAAGTTGCGTACATATCTGAGGATCATGCACGTAAATTGGCTTAATTTTGTGAGTTACCTACAGGGAGGTGGACCCAGATTCGTGACAGCAAAGAAATCTGGAACTGCGCAGTAATCCAAATCTAGTACTTACTTTTCTATCAACGGCTTTACTTGGCACAACAAAACACAAAACTAAGATAAGGAGAGGTTGCTACAGTAGTAAACAACTTCCAAGACACAAATATAAAACAAAGTACTGTAGCAAAATAACACATGGGTTATCTCCCAAGAAGTTCTTTTCTTTATAGCCATTAAGATGGGCTCAGCAGTTTTAATGATGCACTCGCAAGAAATAGTATTTGAGGCAAAAGAGAGCATCAAGAGGCAAGTATGAAACAAATTTAAGGCTAACATGCTTCCTATGCATAGGAATCTTGTAAATAAACAAGTTCATGAAGAGCAAAGTAACAAGCATAGGAAGATAAAACAAGTATAGCTTGAAAGATTTCAGCACATAGAGAGGCATTTCAGTAACATGAAAATTTCTACAACCATATTTTCCTCTCTCATAATAACTTTCAGTAGCATCATGAGCAAACTCAACAATGTAACTATCACATAAAGCATTCTTATCATGAGTCTCATGCATAAAATTATTACTCTCCACATAAGCATAATCAATTTTATTAGTTGTAGTGGGAGCAAATTCAACAAAGTAGCTATCATTATTATTCTCATCATGTGTAGGAGGCATAGTATAATCATCATAAAATGTACTCTCCATAGTAGGTGGCACCAAAAGACCAATATCATTATAATCATCATAAATAGGAGACAAAGTATCATCAAAGAAAATTTTCTCCTCGATACTTGGGGGACTAAAAAGATCATGAAAACCAGCTTCCCCAAGCTTAGAACTTTCTATATCATTATCAACAATGGTGTTCAAAGCGTTCATACTAATATTACTACCAGCATGCAAATAAGATTCCATAGGTTTTTTAATTTTCGCATCAAACAATCCATGTTTTAAATCAGGAAATAGAATAAGAAGCTCATTCTTGTCCATTATGCCAAACTAGTGTAAACAAGAAACAAAAAGTTGCAATTGCAGGATCTAAAGGAAATAGCTTTGAGTACTTACGGCGCCGGAAAATAGCTTGGTAGCCGAGGTCCGGAGTGTGAGTACCTTTACCTTTCCTCCCCGGCAACGGCGCCAAAATAGCTTGATGTCTACGTTCCCCTCCTTCAGTGTTGGGCCTCCAAGAGCAGAGGTTTGTAGAACAGCAAGTTTTCCCTTAAGTGGATCACCCAAGGTTTATCGAACTCGGGAGGAAGAGGTCAAAGATATCCCTCTCATGCAACCCTGCAACCACAAAGCAAGAAGTCTCTTGTGTCCCCAACACACCTAATAGGTGCACTAGTTCGGCGAAGAGATAGTGAAATACAGGTGGTATAAATAAGTATGAGCAGTAGCAACGGTGCACGAAAATAGCTTGCTGGCGTGTAGTTGATGGTGGTAGTATTGCAGCAGTAGTAACGCAGTAAAACAAAAACAAGCAGTGATAGCAGTATTTAGGAACAAGGCCTAGGGATTACACTTTCACTAGTGGACACTCTCAACATTGATCACATAACAGAACAGATAAATGCATACTCTACACTCTTGTTGGATGATGAACTCATTGCGTAGGATTACACGAACCCTCAATGCCGGAGTTAACAAGCTCCACAATTATGTTCATATTTAAGTAACCTTATAGTGTAAGATAGATCAAAAGACTAAACCAAGTACTATCATAGCATGCACACTGTCACCTTCATGCATATGTAGGAGGCATAGATCACATCAATATTATCATAGCAATAGTTAACTTCGCAATCTACAAGAGATCAGGATCATAGCATAAACCAAGTACTACCACGGTGCACACACTGTCACCTTTACACACGTGCAGGAGGAATAGAACTACTTTAATAACTTTGCTAGAGTAGCACATAGATAAATTGTGATACAAACTCATATGAATCTCAATCATGTAAAGCAGCTCATGAGATCATTGTATTGAGGTACATAGAGAGATGAACCACATAGCTACCGGTACAGCCCCGAGCCTCGATGGAGAACTACTCCCTCCTCATGGGAGCAGCAGCGGTGATGAAGATGGCGGTGGAGATGGCAGCGGTGTCGATGGAGAAGCCTTCCGGGGCACTTCCCCCGGCGCCGTGCCGGAACAGAGACCCGTCCGATCTTGGTCTCGCGATGGCGGCGGCTCTGGAAGGTTTCGTGGTTTCGTCGAACGTATCGGGTTTTCGCGATGGAGGCTTTAAATAGGCGGAGGGCGCAGAGGGTCGGGGGCGACGACACCAGGGCGGCGCGGCGGGCCTGGGCCGCGCTGGCCTATGGTCGGGGGCCCGTGCCCCCTCTGGTCCTTCCGGGTGTTCTGGATGCTTCCGGTGAAAATAGGAACTTGGGCGTTGATTTCGTCCGATTCCGAGAATATTTCGTTACTAGGATTTCTGAAACCAAAAACAGCAGAAAACAGGAACTGGCACTTCGGCATCTTGTTAATAGGTTAGTTCCAGAAAATGCACGAATATGACATAAAGTGTGCATAAAACATGTAGATAACATCAATAATGTGGCATGGAACATAAGAAATTATCGATACGTCGGAGACGTATCAGCAGCATCCATAAATACCAAACCACTAGGGCAGGAGAAAGTGAGATTACCTCGACGTCATACATCTGGGACACCTCGTGCTCGACGAAGCCCTGATCGCCGAGCAGAAGGGTGCCATTGGCAGTGGCGGCCTATCCAGCAACATCAGCTAATCGCCCCATCCATCACTGCTGAACTCATGTGATAGATGGTGCGATATCCCCATCAACACACAACCAAGATAAAAGAAATAGGCAAGTCAAAGTGTGCTCATTAGAAAAAAACATACGGAATTCATTCCCAAAGAATTTTAAGCAAGCAACAAAGGTATAAGATATACATGTTCAATACCAGAATAAACATTCAAGATGGTATTAACTATAAATATATAGCAATATGCTTCAATTTACTTTGCAACAGTAAATATAAAAGTTTGTTTCACGGACATCATAAAGGGATTGATTGAAATGAAGACATAAGCATAATGATTCTCTAATGTGAATCATATATAAACTCCAAAAAGGTTGCTGAATCCTCAACTTTCTTTATATAAGCAGTGCCAAACCAAGTACAAGAGGTACAGGTGGATGAGATGTAACCAATGCATGGACAGTATATAAATCTGAACATGGAACAAGCCAACCAGCTAGCGTTAGCATCAAAACAGCCCACACATGTACAAAGGATTAAAAACTCTGTGACTTTCCTACAATCCTACTCCTTGGAGTAGCAGAAACACACATCAGGTTGCTACACATGGTTTTGCTGAATTCAGTTTGCAGCAATGCTTACCCAGATCTCAGCACTACCTAGGAATGACTAGCAGCACAGAGTTAAAACAAAACAAGCAAATACTACTGCAGTACTGCTTGTGCCGCAACAGTAAATATAAAAGTTTGTTTGTATTAACTATAAATATATAGCAATATGGTTCAATATTACTTTGCAACAGTAAATATAAAAGTTTGTTTCACGGACATCATAAAGGGATTGATTGAAATGAAGACATAAGCATAATGATTCTCTAATGTGAATCATATATGAACTCCAAAATATGTTGCTGGATTCTCAACTTTCTTTAAATAAGCAGTGTCAACCAAGTACAAGAGCTACAGGTGGATGAGCTCTAACCCATGCATAGACAGTATAAAAATCTGAAGATGCAATAAGGAAAACAGCTGGTGTTATTATCAAAACAGCCTACACATGTGTACAAAGAATTAAAATCTCTGACTTTGCTGCAATCCTACTCCTTGCAGTAGCAGAAACACACAGTCAGGTTGCTACACGATGTTGCTGAATTCAACTTGCAGCAATGCTTAGCCAAATCTCAGCACTACCAAAGGCATGACTAGCAGCAAAGCATTAAAAAAAAAACGAGCACACACAACTGCGGTACTGCTTGTGCCGCAACAATTTGCAATTGATTGAAAACAAGTTTCAATGCATATATGCGTACTTTTCCCTAGTGCCTTCACATTCAACATGATAAAAGGAACACATTTAGGCAGAATCACATGGAGAGGTAGGAGAGAGAGCTCACCAGGCAGCAAGCAGGTTGAGGAGGTCGCCGGCAGCGACATGCCGGAGTCGTGGCCGGCAGTAGCTCGGGTAGCTGGTCGGGGATGACCAGGGCAGGAGCTCCGGGTGGAGCTCCCCTGCGCTCTGGCCGACGGTGGCAGCCCGCCGTCGCCGAGAGCAACCGTCGGTTCCCCTGCCCTCATCGGATCGGGGAGAGGCCAGTTGCTCGATTGGATCGGGGAGAAAGGCCGTCTCGGAGGAGACGAGGCGCACGGGAGGGAGGGGGCGGCTGAGGGTGTGGACGGTGGTGGGGGAGATGAGGCTGGGCCGCTGGGGCGCCGGCGGACTGAGGTGGCCGGCGATCTGGCGGCTTGGAGGAGGAGGGGATCGAGTGTGGGTGGGAGGGAGACGAGGGAGTGGGTTTGGCCTTTTTTGAGAGAAAGAAGAAAAAAATGGGTGCGGGCTAAACTTATACTAGTCTCCTAGCTTGCCTCGGCTTGGTCCAATTTTGGGTCTCCCGCGACACCAAAATTGAAAACTCTAGGCGCCAAACTGAAATTATAGTTGGGTTGTTGGGAATCTGGTGCGTTGGGGATGCCAAGTCACCGATCCGTGGCATGTCTCACGGATCACCATCTCATCTGTCCATTTTGTTGACATCCAACGGCTGGTACCGCCCTTGTTTAATCTCTTGTTCTTGCCTAGCACTTTGGGCTAATAATTAATGTATAGGTGGGATTTTCGTCCTAAAGGGAGCATTTGGGCGCCGAAAATAAAGTGTGTCTGGTCGTCGTGGATATATTGGTGGAGACGGCGGCGGTGCATACTATCTTTCTTCCTCGCGCTAGAGAACGGATTCGTGGCCGCAAGCTCACGCGCAACGAGAGATGTTTATTTCACGTGCAAAAGAAATGAATGGGTAAGCATTGATCTCTTGTGTGAGAGGTGTCGGTGGAGGAACAAGCAATGGCATCAAATGTGGTACTCTCTATGGTCAATTTTAACCGGCTCAAATTTGCAATAAAATTGTACTAAATCTGAGTCAATTAAAGGAGACCGGAGGGAGTAGTAGCAGTAAACCTGATTCGATCCGACCTAATTAATGCACGATTTGTTGGCGTTTGGTTTTGGTGCGCGCTGATATACATCTTCAGCTAATGCAGGAACCTAGCTAGCGCTGATGTTTACTGATTATTAGTTGGTAGGGTGTTAATTTAGGCCGTGGTGATGCCCAAATATGTGGAGCTACGTACTTTAGAAAAATGGCCGTTGTGATGCCCAAATATATATGTGGAGCAATACTAGACGAACGTACTTAAGAATGGTTGAAGAGAAATCTGAATTTTGGTCATGGGTGCCAGCAGGAAGAGAAAAGAAGAAATGGATGTGCTAGTTAATTTCGTAGTAGTAGTAGTCAGAGAAAAATAATAAAAGAGTACGTACGTACGGAGGAGGAGGAGTTCGTGTACCCGGCCGCGGCCGAGAAGACCACGCCAGGAGGAGTTTTGTCAAATGCTCCTTGAAAATAAATGCGCACGTACGGAGGAGGAGTTTTGTCGCGAGCGAGGGAGCTGAAATACCGAGTTTTGACCGGGCGTAGTGTCCACGTTGGACATGCATGCGCGCGCGCGCGCGGAGGGAGCTGCCATCCGCCTCCGTTGGAGCTGTACACGAGTCCAACTCGATCAATCGATCGCGCGATTCCGCCGGGAGACGCTCGCCTTCTTTAATTAGTCACGAAAAGGACTCCCGTACGTACGTGTCACGGATCGATCGCGCGGGACACCACAAGGTATCGATCGATCGGCAACAAATAATGTGAAACGGAAGAAGTAACTAATAATTAGCTAGCCAATGTTGCATTCACCAGAGGTGGGACGCAAGCACTCTGCAAGGCGACGGTTGCTGCGACGGCTCAATAACGTCCAGTTTCACCCGGCACGAGAGGTACTTCTTCCAGCCGTCCATGTACGACTCCAGCACGACGTCCACGTCCACCTCCGCGGACCGCCACCGCCTCTCCGACGCCATGCGGCCGCGCAGCTCGTCGGACAGCCCCACCCCGGCGCCGAGCGCGACCATCCGCACGCGCTTCTGCGCGCCCTCGGCGACGCAGAACTCGGGCGCGCGGCCCCACGCCAGCACCGCCCCGGCGTAGGAGACCGCCACCGTCCCGCGCTCGTTGTAGTACTCGCACGACCCCGAGATCCGACTGCTGCTCACGCCGTGGAGCGTGAGGTTGAACGCCGGGGAGATGAGTGGCCCCGGGCCGCCGTCGAGCCCGTCGAAGCCGGCGAGGTCGACCGAGAAAGTGGGGACGGGGATCTCGTGTCTTTCGAGATCGGGGAGAAGTATAGCAAGCAGCACCACGGCGATGAACGCGCCTATTAACACGGCTGAGATCCTGCGGTCAAGCGGGGCTTCTTCGTGCTTCCTCGGAGCGGCGGGAACGTGGGGCGATGCTCCTGCTGCTTCCACGTCCGGCTTCATGGCGGAGACGCCAGAAACAAGAAAATCTTTTGAGAGGAGCGATTGCTTTGCTTGGGAAGTTTACATGCATACGATTACGTCCGCGGCGTGGACACTATATATGAATTGACCGGAGTTTGCTGGAGTGCTGCTCCGGCTATCTTGGAGGTGTCCATCTTATTTACTACTCCGTAGAGAATTTTAATTAGGGGGAGACTTGTAAGATCATAAAATCAGCTCATAAAAATTGCATGTTTACAAAATGCATAAAAATCGAAAATAACTATACAACATACCTAAGGGATGTACCTACAACTCCAAAAAACCAGCCCAAAACTAAATCTACATGTAGGGGAAAACAAGATAAATTCTACTTGAAGAGTGTCAACTCTAGGTGAATACTAGTATTTCACGCTATTTACTCCCAAATTTATCCTTTCTAGCTCTCTAAATGTTGATCGAATTTGAAGTAGCATTTTTTTGGTGTTGCATATAGAACTCATATGTATATATTTTATCGCTTTTTTAGAATATTTAAACATGTTTTTTGTTTTAAAAAATGGGGAGCACTGGGCGTCCCCCAGGGGATCTAATCACTAATCCCCCGGGTGGACTGCCGTACGATTAGACAAAATGAACCGCTCAGGGCGACACGTATCATAGTTGCCCCTAATCTCACTTTTGCTACTATAATGTACCAAAGTAGCAAAAAAAAACGTTTCAATTCTAGCAAACTCTATTCTTGCCGGAGACTCGCCGGACTCCGCCGGAGACTCGCCAGAGATTACCGGAGACCTCGCCGGATATCACGTAGCAAAAACGTTATGCCATTGTAGCAAAAAAAATTAGAAATGTAGCAAAAGTAACCTCATTGGAGACATTGATAACCCACAAGTATAGGGGATCGCAGCAGTCTTCGCGGGAAGTAAAACCCAATTTATTGATTCGACACAAGGGGAGACAAAGAATACTTGAAAGCCTTAACAGCGGAGTTGTCAATTCAGCTGCACTGAAAACAGACTTGCTCGCAAGAGTTTATCAAGAGTAACAGCTTTATAGCAGTAGCAGTAGTGAAATAACAGCAGCAGAGTAATGAGACAGCAGTAGCGATTTTAGTAAACAACAGGATTAAAATACTGTAGGCACAGGATGGTGACGGGCGTTGCATGGATGAGAGAAACTCATGTAACAATCAAAGCAGGGCATTTGCAGATAATAATAAAGCGGTGTCCAAGTACAAAGCAATCAATAGGCATGTGTTCCATATATAGTCGTACGTGCTCGCAATGAGAAACTTGCACAACATCTTTTGTCCTACCAGCCGGTGGCAGCCGGGCCTCTAGGGAATCTACTGGATATTAAGGTACTCCTTTTAATAGAGTTCCGGAGCAAAGCATTAACACTCCGTGAACACATGTGATCCTCACATCACTGTCATCCCCTCCGGTTGTCCCGATTTCTGTCACTTCGGGGCCTTTGGTTCCGGACAGCAACATGTGTATACAACTTGCAGGTAAGATCATAAAACAATGCATATCATGATGAAATAATAACATGTTCAGATCTGAGATCATGGCACTCGGGCCCTAGTGACAAGCATTAAGCATATCAAGTTGCAACAATATCATCAAAGTACCAATTACGGACACTAGGCACTATGCCCTAACAATCTTATGCTATTACATGACCAATCTCATCCAATCCCTACCATCCCCTTCAGCCTACAGCGGGAGAATTACTCACACATGGATGGGGGAAACATGGCGGGAGAGGCGGTGATGATGATGGCGATGATCTCCTCCAATTCCCCGTCCCGGCGGAGTGCCAGAACGGAGTTTCTGGTCCCCGAGATGGAGTTTCGCGATGTGGCGGCGTACTGGAGGGTTTCTGGCGACTTCGACTTCTTCCTCGCGATTTTTAGATCGAACCCTTTAAGTAGTCCAGAGGGGGGCGTCGGAGGCCAGCCGAGGGGGCCACACACTAGGGGGGCGCCGGCCCAGGGGCCGCGCCGGCCTGGTGTGTGGGGCCCTCGGGCCTCCACCTAGCTTGTCCTTCTGGCTCCCTAAGTCTTCTGGTAAAATAGGCCCATTGATATAAACTCCGAGGATTTTCCCGAAAGTTGAATTTCTGCACAAAAACAAGACACCAGAGCAATTCTGCTGAAAACAGCGTTAGTCCGCGTTAGTCGTATCCAAAATACACAAATTAGAGGCAAAACAATAGCAAAAGTGTTCGAGAAAGTAGATACGTTTGGACGTATCAACTCCCCCATGCTTAGCTTATTGCTTGTCCTCAAGCAATTCAGTTAACAACTGAGTGCGATAAAAGAACTTTCACGAACACATTTGCTCATATGATGTAAATATTCTCATGATATGGCTAACACTTAGGCAGTTCATAATAAGGTACATGCAAATAAGATTATCCAACAGCTATGTCAATCATGGAAAGATACCAACAATTAATAATAAGCATCATGAATCATGTCTATAAGCAGGATTGCAATGTTCATAAAAGAGTATGATAAAGTGGTATCTCGCTTGCCCATATTTGATCAGCAAAACATAAATGCTCAGGCACCTCTGAAGTTCATAGAAAGACTAGAAATAGAGATTGTCAAAGATAAAAGCATCAAAGTTATACCACAGTCAATCATATTTTGGGACAAGCATATTATACTAAGAATGACAGTTGTGCTCTCAAGAAAGTGCTCAAAGAAAGGATGGAGACACAACATAAAAGTAAAAGATTGACCCTTCGCAGAGGGAAGCAGGGATTAACATGCGCTAGAGCTTTTCATTTTTAAAACAGGAGTAAAATTATTTTGAGAGGTGTTTGTTGTTGTCAACGAATGGTAATGGGTAGACCAACTACCTCGCCAACCAGACTTTCAAGAGCGGCTCCCATGAAGGACGTTATTTCTACCAGCAAGGTAGATCATCCCTCTTCTCTTTTGTTTACACATGTACTTTAGTTTTATTATGGACGACACTCCCCCAACCGTTGCTTACACAAGCCATGGCTAACCGAATCCTCGGGTGCCTTCCATCAATCTCATACCATGGAGGAGTGTCTATTTGCAAAATTAAGTTGCTTACTGATGAATCAGAGCAAAACATGTGAAGAGAATTATTAATGAAGTTATTAGTTGGGGCTGGGCACCCCGTTGCCAGCTCTTATTATGAAAGTCCGTCAAAAGTAAATGACAAGGTTGAAAGATAAACACCACATACTTCCTCATGAGCTATAAAACATTAACACAAATTGAGAAGCATTTTGAAGGTTTTAAAGGTAGCGCATGAGAATTTACTTGGAATGGTTTGAAATGCCATGCATAGGTATTTATGGTGGACACTTTGGAACAACTTGGTTTTCAGGTGTTTGGAAGCACGAGCAGCGTTCCCGCCAGTACAAGTGAAGGCTAGCAATAGACTGGGGAGCGACAAATCAAGAGAGCAGTCACTGTCATAATCATGCTTGCGGCAAAATAAATTAACGGAGGCATAAAAGTGATACAAGAATCTGAAACAATGTAAATCATAGAGGCTTAATTGACTTTTGTTCAGTCATATGCATGCGTGAGCATGTGCCAAGTCGATTCAAATGAATTATTCAAAGGAGGATACCACAATGTCATACTTACTTATGAATAAAACAATGCAAGCAAACATCCATGACATGCTACTCATATTAATAAATTGGAGCTAAACATGAGAGATCATGAACTACTAGACTTTCTTAAATGACATATACCTCACATGAACCAACTAAGCATGCTCACATAGATGAGTATATGTACAAAAATGAAAACAAATAGAGTTCATACCAGCCTCTCACCACAATCCAATTGTCGTAGATCGTCATTATTGCCTTTCACTTGTGTAGCTTGGATAATATGAAATGAAAACCACGCTTCAGCCACCGAAGACCATTGAACTCATAATGAACTTTACAAAATCAAAGAAGAACAGCAAATATTTTTGGTGTTTTCGAATTGGAAACAGGAACAAAAGGAAACAAGCAAACAAAGCAAAATCTTTTTGGATTTTCTTATAGCAAACCAACGATAGCAAATAAAGCAAAATAAATGCAAGAAACCAAAATAAACAAATGATGAAGAGAAACAACAGAAATATTTTTGGTCTTTCTGTGTTTTAGGAAAGAAACAAAACAAAAACAAGAAAATGGAAACTAGAAGAGTCATATAAACACAAAGCAACAGGAATTCGTCAAACTTGACAGCAGTACAGTAATTGATTTTTAAGAAATTCTTCCACTGCTCAAATCGAAAAGTGTTCAACTAATGAAAGTTAGATAACAACCTGGGGAACATGCACAAAAATGGGCTTCGCAAAATATCGTTCTGGCTATTTTTGAGATTTTTTTTTGTAACAGTCCAGAATCTGTTTTCAGGCAGCACTTCCCCAAATATCATCTCCCTCTCATTAGAAAACCACTCAAAGAAACTAAATAAATATGTACAAGTATCCAGCAACCATAATATGCAAAGAATGAGTGATGTCGTTATACCTCCCCCCAAGCTTAGCCTTTTGGCCTAAGTGGAGTTCAATCCCATGGTGCCCATGAAGTAGCACCTCCGTAGTACGACGAAGATGGATCATATTCCGGGTATGTGCTAGAAGAAGCACCCGGATACGTGAAGGTGTAGTCGTAGGAGGGCTCGGCGTCCTCGGAATCATGCTGCTGGTGGAAGCCTTGTATCTTCAGTTTCTCCTCCACCTCCTCCTTAGAGCGCGACCATGGTTTCCTGTCAATACTGAACAAATCTGGCTGGGGCAAAGGGATTTCCTTCTCATCCCCGCACTAGTAGGGAAATGCTTATAGGCGGAGCTTAGTTCTGTGGCGCACCAGAATAAATGCGCCACAGAAAGATTTTTTGTGGCGCACGAGGAAGAATGCGCCACAAAAATAAGCTATTTTTGTGGCGCACTAGCCGTGCGCCACAGAAATTATGTGGGGCCCACATCCTGCCACCACCAATTATTAGTGTAGGTATTTCTGTGGCGCACATGGCTTGCTGCGCCACGAAATAAGTGTTTACGTGGCTCTGGTGCGCCACGAAGTAGTTGATTCGTGGCGCACTTGTGCGGTGCGCCACGAAATAGCGCCTTCTATAACCACCCGTACCCCCTCCCCCGCCCGTACTTCCTCCTCACCCCTCTTCCTCTTCCCCTCTCCCGCCGCCGCCGCCTTCCATGGTGAGCGTCGCCGTCGCCGCCTCCTTCCTCCGCGAGGGCCGCATGCCGCCACGCTCCACCCATCCCCGCCACCAGCAGCACAAGCCGGCTGCGGCGTGGAGGAGGGGGCCGCCGCATGGAGGAGGAGGGCCGGCTCCGCGTCAAGGAGGAGGAGCCGCCGCCCCTGCCATCATCGTCGACCTCCTCCTCCACCCCTACCCGGCCCCTCCCTCTTCCTCTACCCGGCCGCTCCTCCAACAGCATCGTCGGTGAGCTCCACCTCTCCCCTCCCCTCCCTCTTCCTCTCCCGTGCGGGCACAAAGTGCTCGATGATGCGTGTGGTTGGCACGTCCGTTGGGAACCCCAAGAGGAAGGTGTGATGCGCACAGCGGCAAGTTTCCCTCAGTAAGAAACCAAGGTTTAATCGGACCCAGTAGGAGTCAAGAAGCACGTTGAAGGTTGATGGCGGCGAGATGTAGTGCGGCGCAACACCATGATTCCGGCGCCAACGTGGAACCTGCACAACACAACCAAAGTACTTTGCCCCAACGAAACAGTGAGGTTGTCAATCTCACCGGCTTGCTGTAACAAAGGATTAACCGTATTGTGTGGAAGATGATTGTTTTGAAAAACGAGAACAAGTATTGCAGAGATTGTATTTCAAGAAAGAGAATTGGACCGGGGTCCACAGTTCACTAGAGGTGTCTCTCCCATAAGACGAACAGCATGTTGGGTGAACAAATTACAGTTGGGCAATTGACAAATAAAGAGAGCATGACAATGCACATACATATCATGATGAGTATAGTGAGATTTAATTGGGCATTACGACAAAGTACATAGACCGTCATCCAACCGCATCTATGCCTAAAAAGTCCACCTTCAGGTTATCATCCGAACCCCCTCCAGTATTAAGTTGCTAACAACAGACAATTGCATTAAGTATTGCGCGTAATGTAACTAGTGACTACATCCTTGAACATAGCACTAATGTTTTATCCCTAGTGGCAACAGCACATCCATAACCTTAGAGGTTCTTGTCACCCCTCCAGATTCACGGAGACATGAACCCACTATCGAGCATAAATACTCCCTCTTGGAGTTACTAGCATCAACTTGGCCAGAGCATCTACTAATAACGGAGAGCATGCAAGATCATAAACAACACATAGATATAACTTTGATAATCAACATAACAAGTATTCTCTATTCATCGGATCCCAACAAACGCAACATATAGAATTACGATAGATGATCTTGATCATGTTAGGCAGCTCACAAGATCCGACAATGAAGGCACAATGGGGAGAAGACAACCATCTAGCTACCGCTATGGACCCATAGTCCAGGGGTAGACTACTCACACATCACACCGGAGGCGACCATGGCGGCGTAGAGTCCTCCGGGAGATGATTCCCCTCTCCGTGCCGGAGGCGATCTCCTGGATCCCCGAGATGGGATCGGCGTTGGCGGCGTCTCCGGAAGGTTTTCCGTATCGTGGCTCTCGTACTGGGGGTTTCGTCACGGAGGCTATTTGTAGGCGGAAGGGCAGGTCAAGAGGCGGCATGGGGGCCCCACACCACGGGCCGCGCGGCCAAGGGGGCCGCGCCGCCTAGGGTGTGGCCCCTCCGTGGCCCCTCTTCGTCTCTCCTTCGGACTTCTGGAAGCTTCGTGAGAAAATAGGCCCTGGGCTTTGATTTCGTCCAATTCCGAGAATATTTCCTTACTAGGATTTCTGAAACCAAAAACAGCAAAACAGAACTGGCACTTCGGCATCTTGTTAATAGGTTAGTTCCGAAAATGCACGAATATGACATAAAGTGTGCATAAAACATGTAGATAACATCAATAATGTGGCATGGAACATAAGAAATTATCGATACGTCGGAGACGTATCAGCATCCCCAAGCTTAGTTCTGCTCGTCCCGAGCAGGTAAAACGATAACACAGATAATTTCCGGAGTGACATGCCATCATAATCTTGATCATACTATTTGTAAAGCATATGTAGTGAATGCAGCGATCAAAACAATGTATATGATATGAGTAAACAAGTGAATCATAAAGCAAAGACTTTTCATGAATAGCACTTCAAGACAAGCATCAATAAGTCTTGCATAAGAGTTAACTCATAAAGCAATAATTCAAAGTAAAGGCATTGAAGCAACACAAAAGAAGATTAAGTTTCAGCGGTTGCTTTCAACTTGTAACATGTATATCTCATGGATATTGTCAACATAGAGTAATATAATAAGTGCAATAAGCGAGTATGTAGGAATCAATGCACAGTTCACACAAGTGTTTGCTTCTTGAGGTGGAGAGAAATAGGTGAACTGACTCAACATTGAAAGTAAAAGAATGGTCCTCCATAGAGGAAAAGCATCGATTGCTATATTTGTGCTAGAGCTTTGATTTTGAAAACATGAAACAATTTTGTCAACGGTAGTAATAAAGCATATGCATCATGTAAATTATATCTTATAAGTTGCAAGCCTCATGCATAGTGTACTAATAGTGCCCGCACCTTGTCCTAATTAGCTTGGACTACCGGATCATCACAATGCATTGTTTTTACCAAGTGTCACAAAGGGGTACCTCTATGCCGCCTGTACAAAGGTCTAAGGAGAAAGCTCGCATTGGATTTCTCGCTATTGATTATTCTTCAACTTAGACATCCATACCGGGACAACATAGACAACAGATAATGGACTCCTCTTTTATGCATAAGCATATAACAACAATTAATAATTTTCTCATTTGAGATTTGAGGATTGTTGTCCAAAACTGAAACTTCCACCATGGAGCATGGCTTTAGTTAGCGCCCCAATGTTCTTCTCTAACATATGCATGCTTAACCATATGGTGGTAGATCTCTCTTACTTCAGACAAGACGGACATGCATAGCAACTCACATGAAATTCAACAATGAAAAGTTGATGGCGTCCCCAGTGAACATGGTTATCGCACAACAAGCAACTTAATAAGAGATAAAGTGCATAATTACATATTCAATACCACAATAGTTTTTAAGCTATTTGTCCCATGAGCTATATATTGCAAAGGTGAATGATGGAATTTTAAAGGTAGCACTCAAGCAATTTACTTTGGAATGGCGGAAAATACCATGTAGTATAGGTAGGTATGGTGGACACAAATGGCATAGTGGTTGGCTCAAGTATTTTGGATGCATGAGAAGTATTCCCTCTCGATACAAGGTTTAGGCTAGCAAGGCTTATTTGAAACAAACACAAGGATGAACCGGTGCAGCAAAACTCACATAAAAGACATATTGAAAACATTATAAGACTCTACACCGTCTTCCTTGTTGTTCAAACTCAATACTAGAAATTATCTAGACCTTAGAGAAACCAAATATGCAAACCAAATTTTAGCATGCTCTATGTATTTCTTCATTAATGGGTGCAAAGCATATGATGCAAGAGCTTAATCATGAGCACAACAATTGCCAAGTATCACATTACCCAAGACATTTATAGCAATTACTACATGTATCATTTTCCAATTCCAACCATATAACAATTTAACGAAGGAGAAACTTCGCCATGAATACTATGAGTAGAAACCAAGGACATATTTGTCCATATGCTACAGCGGAGCGTGTCTCTCTCCCATAAAGTGAATGCTAGGATCCATTTTATTCAAACAAAACAAAAACAAAAAACAAAAACAAACCGACGCTCCAAGAAAAAGCACATAAGATGTGATGGAATAAAAATATAGTTTCAGGGGAGGAACCTGATAATGTTGTCGATGAAGAAGGGGATGCCTTGGGCATCCCCAAGCTTAGACGCTTGAGTCTTCTTGATATATGCAGGGGTGAACCACCGGGCATCCCCAAGCTTAGAGCTTTCACTCTCCTTGATCATGTTGCATCATACTCCTCTCTTGATCCTTGAAAACTTCCTCCACACCAAACTCGAAACAACTCATTAGAGGGTTAGTGCACAATATAAATTGACATATTCAGAGGTGACACAATCATTCTTAACACTTCTGGACATTGCATAATGCTACTGGACATTAGTGGATCAAAGAAATTCATCCAACATAGCGAAAGAGGCAATGCGAAATAAAAGGCAGAATCTGTCAAAACAGAACAGTTCGTATTGACGAATTTTAAAATGGCACCAGACTTGCTCAAATGAAAATGCTCAAATTGAATGAAAGTTGCGTACATATCTGAGGATCATGCACGTAAATTGGCTTAATTTTCTGAGCTACCTACAGGGAGGTGGACCCAGATTCGTGACAGCAAAGAAATCTGGAACTGTGCAGTAATCCAAATCTAGTACTTACTTTTCTATCAACGGCTTAACTTGGCACAACAAAACACAAAACTAAGATAAGGAGAGGTTGCTACAGTAGTAAACAACTTCCAAGACACAAAATAAAAACAAAGTACTGTAGGTAAAAACATGGGTTGTCTCCCATAAGCGCTTTTCTTTAACGCTAGGCGCAGAAAGTGTGTATCAAGTATTATCAAGAGACGAAGTGTCAACATCATAATTTGTTCTCATAATAGAATCAAAAGGTACCTTCATTCTCTTTCTAGGGAAGTGTTCCATACCTTTCTTGAGAGGAAATTGATATTTTATATTACCTTCCTTCATATCAATGATAGCACCAACAGTTCGAAGAAAAGGTCTTCCCAATATAATGGGACAAGATGCATTGCATTCAATATCCAAGACAACAAAATCAACGGGAACAAGGTTATTGTTAACGGTAATGCGAACATTATCAACTTTACCCAAAGGTTTCTTTGTAGAATGATCAGCAAGATTAACATCCAAATAACAATTTTTCAGCGGTGGCAAGTCAAGCATATTATAAATTTTCTTAGGCATAACAGAAATACTTGCACCAAGATCACATAAAGCATTACAATCAAAATCTTTAACCTTCATCTTAATGATGGGCTCCCAACCATCCTCTAGCTTTTTAGGAATAGAGGCTTCACGCTCTAGTTTCTCTTCTCTAGCTTTTATGAGAGCATTTGTAATATGATGCGTGAAAGCCAAATTTATAGCACTAGCATTAGGACTTTTAGCAAGTTTTTGCAAGAACTTTATAACTTCAGAGATGTGGCAATCATCAAAATTCAAACCATTATAATCTAAAGCAATGGGATCATCATCCCCAATGTTGGAAAAAATTTCAGCAGCTTTATCACAGGCAGTTTTAGCAGTTTCAGGCAGTTTTCGCGCTTTGCATTAGAAGTGGAAACATTGCTAACACCAATTCTTTTATTAGTATTAGTAGGAGGTGCAGCAACATGTGTAGCATTAACATTACTAGTGGTGGTAATAGTCCAAACTTTAGCTATATTCTTCTCTTTAGCTAGTTTTTCATTTTCTTCTCTATCCCACCTAGCACGCAGTTCAGCCATTAATCTTATATTCTCATTAATTCTAACTTGAATGGCATTTGCTGTAGTAACAATTTTATTATGATGATTCTCATTAGGCAAAACTTTTGATTTCAAAAGATCAACATCAGCAGCAAGACTATCGACTTTAGAAGCAAGTATATCAATTTTCCCAAGCTTTTCTTCAACAGATTTGTTAAAAGCAGTTTGTGTACTAATAAATTCCTTAAGCATGGCTTCAAGTCCAGGGGGTGAACTCCTATTATTGTTGTAAGAATTCCCATAAGAATTACCATAGCCGTTGCCATTATTATAAGGGTATGGCCTATAGTTGTTACTAGAATTGTTCCGGTAAGCATTGTTGTTGAAATTATTATTTTTAATGAAGTTTACATCAACATGTTCTTCTTGTGCAACCAATGAAGCTAACGGAACATTATTAGGATCAATATTAGTCCTATCATTCACAAGCATAGACATAATAGCATCAATCTTATCACTCAAGGAAGAGGTTTCTTCGACAGAATTTACCTTCTTACCTTGTGGAGCTCTTTCCGTGTGCCATTCAGAGTAGTTGATCATCATATTATCAAGAAGCTTTGTTGCTTCACCAAGAGTGATGGACATAAAGGTACCTCCAGCAGCTGAATCCAATAAATTCCGTGAAGAAAAATTTAGTCCTGCATAGAAGGTTTGGATGATCATCCAAGTAGTCAGTCCATGGGTTGGGCAATTTTTAACCAAAGATTTCATTCTTTCCCAAGCTTGAGCAACATGTTCAGTATCTAATTGTTTAAAATTCATTATGCTACTCCTCAAAGATATAATTTTAGCAGGGGGATAATATCTACCAATAAAAGCATCCTTGCATTTAGTCCATGAATCAATACTATTCTTAGGCAGAGATAGCAACCAATCTTTAGCTCTTCCTCTTAATGAGAAAGGGGACAATTTTAGTTTAATAATATCACCATCTACATCTTTATATTTTTGCATTTCACATAATTCAACAAAATTATTAAGATGGGCAGCAGCATCATCAGAACTAACACCAGAAAATTGCTCTCGCATAACAAGATTCAGTAAAGCAGGTTTAATTTCAAAGAATTTTGCTGTAGTAGCAGGTGGAGCAATAGGTGTGCATAAGAAATCATTATTATTTGTGGTTGTGAAGTCACACAACTTAGTATTTTCAGCGTTGGCCATTTTAGCAACAGTAAATAAAACAAACTAAATAAAGTAAATGCAAGTAAACTAATTTTTTTGTGTTTTTGATATAGCAAACAAGATAGCAAGTAAAGTAAAACTAGCAACTAATTTTTTGTATTTTGATTTAGTGCAGCAAACAAAGTAGTAAATAAAACTAAGCAAGACAAAAACAAAGTAAAGAGATTGAGAAGTGGAGACCCCTTGCAGCGTGTCTTGATCTCCCCGCAACGGCGCCAGAAATTTGCTTGATGCGTGTGGTTGGCACGGCCGTTGGGAACCCCAAGAGGAAGGTGTGATGCGCACAGCGGCAACTCAGTAAGAAACCAAGGTTTAATCGGACCAGTAGGAGTCAAGAAGCACGTTGAAGGTTGATGGCGGCGAGATGTAGTGCGGCGCAACACCAGTGATTCCGGCGCCAACGTGGAACCCGCACAACACAACCAAAGTACTTTGCCCCAACGAAATAGTGAGGTTGTCAATCTCACCGGCTTGCTGTAACAAAGGATTAACCGTATTGTGTGGAAGATGATTGTTTGCAGAAAACAGTAAACAAGTATTGCAGTAGATTGTATTTCAGTAAAGAGAATTGGACCGGGGTCCACAGTTCACTAGAGGTGTCTCTCCCATAAGACGAACAGCATGTTGGGTGAACAAATTACGTTGGGCAATTGACAAATAAAGAGAGCATGACAATGCACATACATATCATGATGAGTATAGTGAGATTTAATTGGGCATTACGACAAAGTACATAGACCGTCATCCAACTGCATCTATGCCTAAAAAGTCCACCTTCAAGTTATCATCCGAACCCTCCATTAAGTTGCTAACAACAGACAATTGCATTAAGTATTGCGCGTAATGTAACTAGTGACTACATCCTTGAACATAGCACTAATGTTTTATCCCTAGTGGCAACAGCACATCCATAACCTTAGAGGTTCTTGTCACCCCTCCAGATTCACGGAGACATGAACCCACTATCGAGCATAAATACTCCCTCTTGGAGTTACTAGCATCAACTTGGCCAGAGCATCTACTAATAATGGAGAGCATGCAAGATCATAAACAACACATAGATATAACTTTGATAATCAACATAACAAGTATTCTCTATTCATCGGATCCAAACAAACGCAACATATAGAATTACAGATAGATGATCTTGATCATGTTAGGCAGCTCACAAGATCCGACAATGAAGGCACAATGGGGAGAAGACAACCATCTAGCTACTGCTATGGACCCATAGTCCAGGGGTAGACTACTCACACATCACACCGGAGGCGACCATGGCGGCGTAGAGTCCTCCGGGAGATGATTCCCCTCTCCGGCAGGTGCCGGAGGCGATCTCCTGGATCCCCCGAGATGGGATCGGCGTTGGCGGCGTCTCCGGAAGGTTTTCCGTATCGTGGCTCTCGCGGGGGTTTCGTCACGGAGGCTATTTGTAGGCGGAAGGGCAGGTCAAGAGGCGGCACGGGGGCCCCACACCACGGGCCGCGCGGCCAAGGGGGCCGCGCCGCCCTAGGGTGTGGCCCCTCCGTGGCCCCTCTTCGTCTCTCCTTCGGACTGGAAGCTTCGTGAGAAAATAGGCCCCCGGGCTTTGATTTCGTCCAATTCCGAGAATATTTCCTTACTAGGATTTCTGAAACCAAAAAGCAGGAATGGCACTTCGGCATCTTGTTAATAGGTTAGTTCCAAAATGCACGAATATGACATAAAGTGTGCATAAAACATGTAGATAACATCAATAATGTGGCATGGAACATAAGAAATTATCGATACGTCGGAGACGTATCACTCGACGAAATTACTTTGTCGGATTGAGTGATATGGCTACTGCTTGTTTGCTCTCCAAATTACCAAGTGATGAATATATAATCCCTTTGGAGCATCTGCCCCATGCTATATATGTGTATTTGACCATGCTTATGATGGATTTCTTTTAAGGACTCTAGCTAGATTAGAGGGGAAAAAGTTGCTGCTTTGTTGCCTATGATAATGGATCATCAAATGTTTCCCTTTGTCCCTGGTTGCCTCCTTAATTGATGCCTTATGATCCAAATGACCCAAGTCCCTTGCATGATCCTATTTGTCCCTAATGTTGCTTAAGATGAATAAATTCCCTCTAATCACCATTTGGAGATCAAGACTAGTTCTTGATTTCCATTAGCTAGACTCCAATATTAAAAATGTCTCCCAAATATGGAGACAAACATTTTAACATTACCCCAATGTTATTTCTCTCAAATGGACAGTTTCTGATGGTATGCTTGCTCCTCACTGTACTTTATCAATTCCCTACTGATCCTAAGTACCCATGAATATCTGGTGTGTTCTTCTGCTGTTTAGTTACTGTCAACACATGTGTTTGCATGTGTGTGTGAGCTGCTTGCAGATGTTTATCCACTGTTGGCCTTTATTCTTGGTAGCTCAAAGTGTCATGCACTTACTGGATCATCAAATGTTTCCCTTTGTCCCTGGTTAATTGCCTCCTTAATTGATGCCTTATGATCCAAATTACTATATTATTGGATTGAGTGATATGGCTACTGCTTGTTTGCTCTCCAAATTACCAAGTGATGAATATATAATCCCTTTGGAGCATCTGCCCCATGCTATATATGTGTATTTGACCATGCTTATGATGGATTTCTTTTAAGGACTCTAGCTAGATTAGAGGGGAAAAAGTTGCTGCTTTGTTGCCTATGATAATGGATCATCAAATGTTTCCCTTTGTCCCTGGTTGCCTCCTTAATTGATGCCTTATGATCCAAATTACTATATTATTGGATTGAGTGATATGGCTACTGCTTGTTTGCTCTCCAAATTACCAAGTGATGAATATATAATCCCTTTGGAGCATCTGCCCCATGCTATATATGTGTATTTGACCATGCTTATGATGGATTTCTTTTAAGGACTCTAGCTAGATTAGAGGGGAAAAAGTTGCTGCTTTGTTGCCTATGATAATGGATCATCAAATGTTTCCCTTTGTCCCTGGTTGCCTCCTTAATTGATGCCTTATGATCCAAATGACCCAAGTCCCTTGCATGATCCCATTTGTCCCTAATGTTGCTTAAGATGAATAAATTCCCTCTAATCACCATTTGGAGATCAAGACTAGTTCTTGATTTCCATTAGCTAGACTCCAATATTAAAAATGTCTCCCAAATATGGAGACAAACATTTTAACATTACCCCAAGTGATTTACTTGTCGATGATTAGATGGTTGGTCGATCACTCGTACACTCGGGGGTGGAGCAAGTGAGGCTTGGTGTGATGGCACAAATATCAATATCTTGTGCATCCTACCTGGCCTCACTTACTCCATCCCTGGATGTTAATATTTGTTTCGACCAACAAAGTATGAGGCATTCCATTTAGTTCATACTAGCTACTTCTTAATTGCATTGGCCTTTCTTCCATTTTAGTGCCGATGATTAAATTGTTTGGTCACTTGTACACTCTGGGGTGGGGCCACTGAGCCTGGTGCGATGGCACAAATATCAATCTCTTGTGCATCCTACCTGGCCTCACTGACCCCATCCCGGAATGTTAATATTTCTTTCGACCAACAAAGTATGAGGCATATGATATCTAGTTGAGATACCACTTGGCTCTTTCTTCCATTTTAGTGCCGATGATTAGAATGTTTGGTCACCTATACGCCGCAATATACTTTGTAGACGAGCCCCCTTTCCCTAGCCGCCTCCGTGAACGAGTCCTTGACGAGACAACAACGCCGACATGCCTCTCCGGCGCAGCACCACTTTTCTTCTCTCGCCGTCCAGTACGTGAACGAGTCCTTAATGCCAAGACGGTGCCAGCCTCCCTAGCATCATGCCGACCCCTGTTGTCGCGCTTCAGGCCGTGTCGATCACTGGACACACGGCTTGAAGCGCGGCAACACGGCCCGCATAATTGGGCAGGCCGGCACGGTCTTTGCATCAAGGACTCGTTCACTGGACAGCGAGGGACTGGCGTGGTTCTGCGCCGGAGATGCAGATCGGCGTTGTTGTGTCGTCAAGCACCCGTTGACGGAACGCCGACCGGGGAAAGGGGGCCCTTCTGCAAAGTATACGGCGGTGTATACTGCAACTATGGTTTCTGACCATAGTATTTGCGTTGACCAACAATGTATGAGGCACATATTCTATTTTGTCATTCCATTTGCTTTGAGATTTTCAAAATGCCGATGATTAAAATGTTTGGTCACCGTACACTTGGGGGTGGCGTAAGTGAGCCTGGTAAGATAGCACAAATATCAATCTCTTGTGCATCCTACCTGGCCTCGCTTACACCATCCCTAAATGTTAATATTTGTGTTGACCAACAATGTATGAGGCACTTATTCCATTTTGCCATTCCATTTGCTTTGAGATTTTCAAAATGCCGATGATTAAAATGTTTGGTCACCGTACACTTGGGGGTGGCGTAAGTGAGCCTGGTAAGATAGCACAAATATCAATCTCTTGTGCATCGGACTTGGTCTCACTTACGCCATCCCTAAATGTTAATATTTGTGTTGACCAACAATGTATGAGGCACTTATTCCATTTTGTCATTCCATTTGCTTTGAGATTTTCAAAATGCCGATGATTAAAATGTTTGGTCACCGTACACTCGGGGGCGGCGTAAGTGAGCCTGGTAAGATAGCACAAATATCAATCTCTTGTGCATCGGACTTGGTCTCACTTACACCGTCCCTGAATGTTAATATTTGTGTTGACCAACAATGTATGAGGCATTTATTCCATTTCTCTTGTGCATCGGACTTGTTGGTCTCACTTTCTTCCATTTTCATCATAGTAGGAACTGGATGAAGGACCCCGATGCAAGCGAGCCTGGTGGGTAGAGATGACGGAGCAAAGGAGGAACCGGATGAAGACTACTTTGTATCTTGAAATTGTGAATTTTGTATGAATTAAGAGTTGTATGCAAAACATTTGACACTTGCCACTATATATGTATCTCGATCGGGTTCTAAGTAATGTGATGATGATGTCTATGTTATATCTGTGCAATATACATGATATTTATATTATATCTGAATGTTGCTGTATATAACCTGTGTATATAACCTGTGTATCTGTATTGCTATCTATAAACTGCATGTGTATAGCAGGCAGAACAAAATCGTGTATAATTCAAGCAAATTCTGTGGCGCACTAAAAACCAATTCTGTGGCGCACGCTTTTCTGTGGCGCACCTAAGAACAAGTGCGCCACAGAAACCTTAATTCTGTGGCGCACGGGCAGGTGCGCCACAGAAACCTTATTTTTGTGGCGACGTTTCTGCGCAGCTCCCATGCGCCACAGAATCCATTTTTGGTGCGCCACTGATGAGGCTTTTCCTACTAGTGCCGTCAGTAAACAACATTCTATAGACCAAATTATCTGAAGTAGAATCAGCGGTAACAAATTGATGGCTCTTCATAGCAAGAATATCAAACCTTATAGGAGTTAATGGCGGGGGATTTTATAATTTGCCACACTTTTCTTTGCACTTCTATCATTTGCCATTTTATGTGTCACTGACAGGTGGTGGTCATGTGGCAAATAATAGACACTTTACAGAAAAGTGTGGCAAATCATAAAATATCCCGAGTTAATGGCACATCATTAGAATCAAGAGGAAGTTCTAAATGTGCTAAAATGCGCGATGCAATAGTTCCTCCAAAAATAGGCCCCTTGTTAGACAAACGGCGAGCAATAAGAGAACCAAGATGATAAGGTGTCTCTCCAGTAAGTGCAGCAATTAAGAAAGCAAGATGGTAGCTAGAAATATTGCTAGTGTTCTCCCTACCGAGAATGTTAGTAGCAATGTAATAGGCAAAATACTTAATGGCGGGGAGTTGGATGTTTCTTATCTTGCCACGCTGAATGGAGCGGCAATCATCATTGGTGATCTCTCGATAGAGCTCCAACAAGACCCTGGGGTTGTCCTCAATCTTCCTTGCTGTACCTGCAGGGGCAATACCCAATGCAACATAAAATTCTTCCAATTTCATAGTAATAGGATCACCATAGATCTTGAATGTAACTGTCAGGCCATAGTGCTTGTTGTTGAACTTGAAGCTCTCAACAAAGATCTTGGTGAGCATGTAGTATTGCTCCCTTTCATCTCCCATATAGGCGGTTAAGCCCGCCTTATTAACGAGGGTCAAGAAATCATCCAGCAACCCTGCATTACTCAAAAAGTCATAACATGGGAAAGATGAAGCGTTAGGGACTCCATTGTCTTCTTCGGGCTCGAAGCTTGGCGCGATGACATCCTCATTGTAGGATCGCCTGAATTGGGTGGCGGTCCTAGAGGGCCTTCCGGTGCTCGTTGCCTCTCTCTCAAACACTTCTCCAAAGTTGAAATTATCCATCTTCTTTTTCTGAAATTTTTCAACAAACATTATAAAATTTGATTTGGTGACATATAATTAAGGAGAACTACTATAGGAACTTGCTAGAGTACTAATCATGCATCAAAACTAGTTTATACAACTTAGAACAAGCATGCAAGCTCACTAAACATGTTACCTACAGCAGCAAAATATTCAAGATATACTCAACCAAACAAAATTCTACTTGGATAATCGGAGGAGTCACATACCGGAGAGCAAATGTGCCAAATTTCAGACAGAAATCTGGGCTGAGCAAAGAGATCGAGAAATCTTGAGCTCTTGAGCAGAAACGCGAGTGAGAGAAAGCTGGTGCGAGTTTTTTCGGGAGAGAGAAGAGTGTGGGAGGAAGAGATGCTAAAGTGGGGCAAGGGGGAGCCCACACAACGGTGGCGCGCTTCCTTCCGTGCCGCGCTGTGGGGTGCCACCCTGGGGTGCCCCACTGGTCATCCCCAGGTGCTCCCAGGTGCATTTTCGAAAAATAGGACCAACGTATAATTTTTGTGAATTTTTGAAAACTTTGAAAAATGCACATTTCTGGGTATTAAGTTTATTATTACTGGCCAGGAAATTTTTTGAAATCTCTAATTAACTAAGGAACTTTGCAAAACAACAGTGCTACAGCAAGTAGAACAAGTGGAGGAAGAAACAAATGTTGTTTACCTCCTCTATGCATATAAAAAGTATTTGTTAACAAGGTTGATCAAGTCTTGCCACCAAATAAATTTTACATAGCATAAGAAGAAATAAACTCAAATCAATCATGTTACCTTGAATTGTATTGATATGGATCCAATCATAAGATTTTGATAACCTTCTTTAGGCTCATATATAGGACAATCAATTGTTCCAACTTTGATAGTTCTCACATTAGAAATGGTATTAACTCCACATACTTTATCAATCCTCTTGGGGAAATAGACGGTATGCTCCTTATCATCAACATTGAAAGTAACTTTTCCTTTATTGCAATCAATAACAGCCCCTGCGGTGTTAAGAAAAGGTCTCCCAAGAATAATAGACATATTATCATCTTCAGGCATTTCCAACACAACAAAATCAGTTAATATCAAGCAGTTATTAGTAACTTGAACATGAACATCCTCACATATACCAACAGGAATAGCAGTAGATTTATCAGCCATTTGCAAAGATATATCAATAGGTATCAACTTATCTAAATAAAGTCTCTTATAAAGAGAAAAAGGCATAACACTAACACCGGCTCCCAATTCACATAGAACAGTTCTAACATAATTATTCTTAATAGAACAAGGAATAGTAGGTATACCTGGGTCGCCCGACTTATTTGGAACTTTTCCATTGAAAGAGTAATTAGCAAGCATAGTGGAAATCTCCTCATTGGGGATTTTCCTTTTGTTAGTGACAATATCTTTCATATACTTTGAATAAGGAGGCAATTTAATAGCATCAGTCAAAGGGAATTGCAAGAATAAAGGTTTCATCCAATCATAAAATTTATTATAGTGTTCTTCTTCCTTTGATTTTAGTTTCTTAGCAGGAAAAGGCATTTGCTTTTGAACCCAAGGTTCTCTTTCATTACCATGTTTCTTAGCAATAAGATCTTCTTTAGTATACTTTTTTTAGCATGCTTTTCAGGTTCATCTTCAACCTCTTCTTTATCAGAAGCATCATTCTTATCATTATCATTATCATTATCATGTTCATTACCACTTTCAGTTTCAGCATCGGAAATAGAAATACTATTAGGATCATTAACAGGTTCAGAGGATTCTACAACATTTTTATGTTTCTTTTTCTTTTTCTTAGAAGGAGCACTAGTTTCAATTCGTTGAGAATCTTGTTCAACTCTTTTGGGATGCCCTTCAGGATATAGAGGATCCTGGGTAGAGACACCACCTCTAGTTGTTACTTCATAAGCATGTTTCTCTTTAGAATTATTTTTTAACAAGTCATTTTGCACTTTAGTGAGTTGATCAATTTGAGTTTGAACCATTTGAAAATGTTTAACAAGCATCTTAACATCATTGGAGGTTCTCTCCACAATATCATGCAAATTGCTAATAGCTTGAGAATTTTCCATTAGATGATTCTCTACTCTCATATTAAAATTTTCTTGCTTAACAATATAATTATCAAACTCATCTAAGCATTGAGCAGGAGGTTTTGAATACGGAATATCTTCCCTAGTAAAGCGTTGAAGGGAGTTTACCTCAATCATGGATGAAGGGGGAATTATCTCACATATATCTTCTATGGGAGGTAGATTCTTCACATCTTCGGGTCTAATACCTTTCTCCTTGAGAGACTTCTTGGCTTCCCTCATATCTTCATCATTCAATTTAATTAAACCCATCTTCTTCAATATTGGCGTCGGAGTTGGTTCAGGTATAGTCCAATCATCATGATTACGGCCTATTTTAGCCAATAATTCTTCAGCTTCGTCTGGAGTTCTTTTCCTGAAAACACAACCAGCACAACTATCCAAATATGCCCTAGACTCAACGGTTAGTCCACTATAGAATATATCAAGTAAATCATGATTTTCCAATTCATGTCTAGGTCGAGCCCTAATAAGAGAGCAAAATCTTGCCCATGCTTCAGGCAATTTCTCTCCATCTTCCTGGTCAAAGCTATAAATTTTCTGTAAAGCAGCATGTTGAGCACTACCAGGAAAGTATTTCCAAAAGAAAACATCAAGCAAATCACTGGACTTTTAATAGAACCAGGAGGCAAATTATTATACCAAGTTTTAGCATCATCCTTTAATGAGAAAGGAAAAATTTTAGCAACGAAATAAGTACGCATCTTGACATCATCAGAAAACAAGCTACTCATAGAAGAAAGTTCATTCATGTGTTCTACAACGCTTTCTTTTTCAGTACCACAAAAGGGTGTTTTCTCAACAATAGCTATATGAGATAGATCAAGAGAAAATCATAATCTTTATCCTTAATGCATATAGGAGATGTGGCAAATTTAGGATCAGGAGATAGCTTATGTCTAACAGTATATTGTGCGAGAAACTTTTTAATTTTTCTTGCATCAGCAGTAGCATTGCATCTATTAATAAAATCATCATTAAGCTCCACATAATCCTCATCAGGATCATCACTAGAATAATCAAGTTCATGTGAATTAACAGGTGTAGCAGCATTTTCATTAGGAGTTTCAGCATTTTCAATTTGTCTAGACCTAGCAATTGTAGCATCTAGAAAGGATCCCAATGAACCACTATCATCAACACAACAGAAACATTATCAATATCATGAGAGTTTTCAGATTCAGCAGAAGTACCAGCAAGTGAAGCTTGCGGCGGTGAAACAAGTTGACTTATCACAGATGGTGAATCAAGAGTAGCAGAGGTACTCGAGTTGTACCTTTTCTTGTAGTGGATGGTAATATGGCGACTTTAGGATCGCGAGTTTTACCCATGATGAAGAATTTGCAGCGAACAATATCAATCCAAGTGAACCTCCAAATAAAGCTATGCTCCCGGCAACGGCGCCAAAACTGTCTTGATAACCCACAAGTATAGGGGATCGCAGCAGTTCGCGGGAAGTAAAACCCAATTTATTGATTCGACACAAGGGGAGACAAAGAATACTTGAAAGCCTTAACATGGAGTTGTCAATTCAGCTGCACCTGGAAACAGACTTGCTCGCAAGAGTTTATCGAGTAACAGCTTTATAGCGTAGTAGTGAAATAACAGCAGAGTAACGAGACAACAGTAGTGATTTTAGTAAACAGCAGGATTAAAATACTGTAGGCACAGGATGGATGACGGGCGTTGCATGGATGAGAGAAACTCATGTAACAATCAAAGCAGGGCATTTGCAGATAATAATAAAGCGTTGTCCAAGTACAAAGCAATCAATAGGCATGTGTTCCATATATAGTCGTACGTGCTCGCAATGAGAAATTTGCACAACATCTTTTGTCCTACCAGCCGGTGGCAGCCGGGCCTCTAGGGAATCTACTGGATATTAAGGTACTCCTTTTAATAGAGTACCGGAGCAAAGCATTAACACTCCGTGAACACATGTGATCCTCACATCACGCCATCCCCTCCGGTTGTCCCGATTTCTGTCACTTCGGGGCCTTTGGTTCCGGATAGCAACATGTGTATACAACTTGCAGGTAAGATCATAAAACAATGCATATCATGATGAAATAATAACATGTTCAGATCTGAGATCATGGCACTCGGGCCCTAGTGACAAGCATTAAGCATAACAAGTTGCAACAATATCATCAAAGTACCAATTACGGACACTAGGCACTATGCCCTAACAATCTTATGCTATTACATGACCAATCTCATCCAATCCCTACCATCCCCTTCAGCCTACAGCGGGGGAATTACTCACACATGGATGGGAAAAACATTGCTGGTCGATGGAGAGGCGTCGGTGATGATGATGGCGATGATCTCCTCCAATTCCCCGTCCCGGCGGAGTGCCAGAACGGAGTTTCTGGTCCCGAGATGGAGTTTCGCGATGTGGCGGCGTACTGGAGGGTTTCTGGCGACTTCGACTTCTTCCTCGCGATTTTTAGATCGAACCCTTTAAGTAGTCCAGAGGGGGGCGTCGGAGGCCAGCCGAGGGGGCCACACACTAGGGCGGCGCGAGGCCGCGCCGGCCTGGTGTGTGGGGCCCTCGGGCCTCCAGCTTGCCCTTCGGCTCCCTAAGTCTTCTGGTAAAATAGGCCCATTGATATAAATTCCGAGGATTTTCCCGAAAGTTGAATTTCGCACAAAAACAAGACACGAGCAATGCTGAAAACAGCGTTAGTCCGCGTTAGTCGTATCCAAAATACAGAAATTAGAGGGAAAATAATAGCAAAAGTGTTCGGGAAAGTAGATACGTTTTGGACGTATCAGACATCGCCAGAGATGCCGCCGGAGACGTCACCGGAAACCTCGCCGAAAACTTGGTAGCCGAAAAAATGTATTATAGTAGCAAGAAAGCATAAATAATTGTAGCACGAAAATTTTGTTATTGTATCAAAATTGTGCATTGATGAAAAAATAATGGTAGCAAGACAAATTTTCCCAAAAAAATTGTAGCAAATAATTTATACTACGTTAGCAAAAATGCTAAATTAAGGTAGCAAAAAGAGCAGATAATTGTAGCATCACATTTTCGTCACAAACACCCAAATTGCCGGAGAGATGGTAGCAAACAATTTACGCTATATTAGCAAAAATGCAGAACTAAAAGTAGCAAAAAGAAAAACTATTGTAGCATCATAATACATTTTTCTCTATTGTAACTAACTGCTGGGTAGCATTAAAGAGAACAGCCAAAAGGAGCACCCGGATCCATGGCGGAATCCCGCGTTGCCCCACGTGAGCTTGCGCGCTGGCCGGCGAGGCGGCAGTGGGAGAGATGGCCGACGATGAGGCGGCAGGGGCAGTGCGCGAGCTCGCGGGATAGTAGGACGGCGGCGAGGCGACAGTGGGCGAGCTGGCCGGTGGCGAGGCAGCAGCGGGCGAGCTCGGGAAGAACCACGGGCATCTCGATCCGGCCATGGATGGAGCTCCGAGCCGGCGCGGGTTGCGGCGATGCAGAGAGGCCGCCTTGGATGGCGCTCCGGGTGGCGCGGGAGGAGAGGAGGGGAGGGAGGACGCCATGGATGGAGCTCCGGGGTGGCGCGGGAGAGGAGGATGGCCGGGATGGCCGCCGGGCGCGAGGTGGGCGGCGCCGGGAGCGGAGGCGCATCCTTGGGGGCGTGGGCGGCGGCGCTGCCTGGATGTGGTCGTCGTGGCCTCCGTTCCTAGCGATGGAAGAGACGAGCGACCACTCTATTGCTCGCTTCCGGAAGGACACGCCTCGTTCGCTCGATCCGGAGGATTTCTGCGCTGTTCCCCCGGGGGAGAGACAGCGTTTCCCTTTAAAAATTGATTTCATAGACCTATCTAAAACCAGATCCTACCAAGTTCTCCCCAAAATTCAGGAACCACTACTGTTCTGCCAAGTCACAAACTGGATCTCCCTGTCTAGAAAAATAAGACTTCAGAAGCGGTCTGTTATCACCAGATTTTTGCCAAATCAGGAGGTGGGCCGTAAGAGAGATGGGCTTGGAAGATTACACGTGGAAGAGCTCTGAAGCGGCCTTGTGCGAAGAGTTTGGGCTAGATTGCCCTTGTATCTTTAATTATAGTAGATTGCATCATAGTTTAGAAGTTAGAGTTTGTCTCGTACACGGTGGGGATTATTCCCACGTTAGAAAGTCCCCTGGACTATAAATATGTATCTAGGGTTTATGGAATAAACAACAACCAACGTTCACCCAAACAAATCAATCTCGGCGCATCGCCAACTCCTTCGTCTCGAGGGTTTCTAAGCGACATGCTGCCTAGATCGCATCTTGCGATCTAGGCAGCACAAGCTCCACGTTGTTCATGCGTTGCTCGTACTGAAGCCTTGTTGATGGCGAGCAACGTAGTTATCATAGATGTGTTAGGGTTAGCATAGTTCTTCGTGTAACATGCTATCGTAGTGCAACCCTTGCATGTCTAGCTGCCCTCACACCTATCTTAGGTGTGGGGCGGCACCCCGCTTGATCATTATTTAGTAGATCTGATCCGTTACGATTGCTCCTTGTTCTACAAGGATTAGTTTAATATCTGCAATAGTTAGGCCTTACAAAGGGGGGAGGATCCAGCGGCACGTAGGGTGTCGTTCGCTAGTCCTAAACAGGATGTTCCGGGGATCAACTTCGTGTTGGTTTTTAGGCCTTGTTTAGGATCGGCTTACGATCACCGTGCGTGGCCGCGAGGCCCAACCTGGAGTAGGATGATCCGATTATGCGGTGAAAACCCTAAATCATCGTAGATCTAATTAGCTTTATCTTGATCAAGGGACCACCATATATTCGTGCACCCCGTACGAATCATGGGTGGATCGGCTCCTTGAGCCGATTCACAGATAACCTGAGAGCCGATCGAGGCTCGTATTTAATGTTTACGTGTATGCCATGCGAAACTAAGCGAGGCATCTCCATCACCTTCGACCAGGTATAGGTCAGGTGACACGCCTTGCATCAGCATCGGGTGTGTGACCGAAGGCTTTGCGGGCCGTCGCTCGGAGGGACCTCAGCCCGCAGCTCTAGGTTGTTCCCGGCTCTACCGTGTTGATCGTCGCTGCCCGCCGGTGGGTTTTGACAGTCAACACATTCTGGCACGCCCGGTGGGACAAGCTTCTACATCAACCACATCGCCATCTACATCTGAGATGGCGGACGGCACGCCAGTCACCTACGAGGAGCTGCCCGACGAGCTCAAGAAGAGGTATGACGAGATCAAAGTCACCCTCGAAGCCGACCTCATCGGCTTTTCAGAGAACCCGTTCCCATGGCATCGGATGGAAGGGGTTCTCACCGCAAGGTGCACTCGATGGGATAGACCTCTCTGCCCCGTCGGAGGAACGCACCAGGTCCCTGCGGGAGATCAACTACTTGGTGGCTCACTCGCTACACCGTCACTCTGAGAACCTGGTCAACACGTTGGAGCGTGTCGTCGCGTGATCCAGAGATCATGAGGCACCGCACTCGCCGTCAGACCAGCTCTCGGGACGCATGAAGGAGAGTTGCCACTCCAGTCCCGTCCACCGCTGCCATATGCCTTGGCAGCACCAGAAGTGCCGGCTACACCGGCATTCGTCGTCTACAAGATTGGTGGTGACCCTAGTGACTACCAGTTCTTGCCCGAGGCGCCTAAGGAGATCCCTCACGGGTACGCGTGCACGTATGTGCGGATTGTGGCAACTGGGCACTCACAAACCAGGCCACAACATCGGGGACTTGGGAAAAGGAGGAACGTCAGCGACAGAGCTTGAGAAGCGACGTGGCTAACTAAGTACGCCACCCCGACGAACCTCCGAGCTCAGCTCCTGCAAGAGCTGGAAAAGCAAACATGGCTGGCTAAGTACGCCACCCCGGCGAATCTTCAGAGTTCAACTCCTGCAGCCAGCACAGCGGATCAGATCAGCACCATATTGAGAGACTAGTTCGGCATGATGCCGAAAAGAAGGGCCATCGGCTATTCCAAGCCGTACCCCGATGACTACGAGATGATCCCGCTGCCACCTAAATATCGGCTCCCTGATTTCTCCAAATTCAGTGGATCGATGGTTCCAGCTCCATCGAGCACGTCGGCCGATATTTGGCGCAACTAGGACCGGCTTTGTCGGATCAACTACGCGTGAGGCTCTTCTCACCCTCACGGGATCGGCTTTCGGATGGTACACCTCTTTGCCACCGGACTCCATCCGGACTTGGAAGCGCTTGGAAGAGCAGTTCCATATGCAGTACCATTCGAGGCTTCCGAGTCGGCATTGCCGATCTAGCACAACTACGCGAAGCGCGGAGAACCGTGAGAATACATCCGCTTCAGAATCTTAGGAACCGATGTTATTCGGTTCGTATAACTGAAAAAGAAGCAGTCGAGTTGGCGTAGCGGCCTTGCAACACAGCTCAAGGACATGGCCTCCCAAGCGGATTATCCCTCATTGGCGCACATGGTTCAGAAACTATCGGCATATGAACAGCGCCACCCGGACCTGTACCAAGACAAGTTCAAGCGTGCAGTAGTCCTGGTCGATGCAGAGGAAGACGAAGTTCCCGCGGGAGACCAAGAGGTAGCAGGGCTGAATGGACTCGGGGAGGAACCCCGTGTCCCGCAAATGGGTAAAGCCACCAGGCCCACCCAGGGGATTTGATTTTGACGTGACCAAGACTGAGCAAATCTTTGACCTCCTGCTCAAGGAGAAACAGTTGACGATTCCTGAAAGTCTCAAATTCCCCACGGTGCAAGAGCTGAACGGAAAGCCATACCGCAAATGGCACAACTCGCTCTCCCATGCCACCAACGACTGCAGGGTATGGCGTCAGCACATCCAAGCGGCGATAGAAAAAGGGCGACTAATTTTCAACCAGACGCCATGAAGGTCGACACCCAGCCCTTTCCCGCCGTAAACATGGTGGAGTGCACTTACCCCGAAGGTTGCCAGCCAGGATCCTCGTTCAGCATCAACATGGTAGGACCCGGGAACCACTCGGCAAAGATGGAGACGAGGGCAGCTGCTCTCGTAGCAAGGACACGAGGAAGCCGCTCCACGCGATCGGCTCCGTCATGATGGCAAGCGCTACGTCACAGGGAGAAGTGAAGAACATAAGATATCAGCGACCCCTCTCCGATCACCTCCTCGACAAGTATGTAAGTCAGTATGACCAACGCCGACGGTCCAGCTATGATGATGAAGGAGATCGTCGGCTAGAGAAGCCAGAAGACATCGTCGGCACGATCGCGATGAGGAGGAGCACGAGCGCCGTGCCATGGAAAAATCAAGGGAGCAAGATGACAACGCAGACACTGGGACTGCCCTTCTTCGACACTGCTGGGATTCAAGAATGAGCCGATTGCCCACAATCGGCAATTGCCCGAATGCAACCAGAAGAAGAAGGCAACCAACGTGTCCGTATTCGAGCGCTTAGGGCCTCTCCCGCCACGAGCAAACGCTGAGTCCCCTCGTTGGGCAGATCTCGAGGATTCCGAAGACGAGGGACAAGAAGAAGAAGAAGACAGGTACCACCGTCCAAGGTGGTGCCCCGATGGACTCAGCCGTTCACAAAGCGCGGGGTTCAGCGATTGCGCGGCCGGAGGAAGCCGAAAGGTTATACCCGCATACGCTAAGGAAGGCACGGCCTGATCTGGCTGCGAAAGTTCAGCGAACCCTGGATGAAGAGGGTCGTCCACGGAAAATGGAGTGGCGTCCCAAGAAAAGAAAGCCGATGATGAAACATCGGCTGGCACGAACATGGTGCTCGTCCTTCCGACGGAGCTTAGTGCTCCACGATTCTACGATGCACTCAAGGTGGACGACAGCAGCGCATCAAGTCAGAGGTTGGGCTGGTTTTATCCACCAGCCTGACCGAGTAGCAAGATTAAACCAATGAGCAAACGGGCGAGGCTGATCCTTGTGATCGGCCCCATAAATTATGAAGGAGCATTACAGAACCCGTCAGCGCTCCAATGGATATGGAGGCCAATTCCGCAATCGGCCAAAATTATCTTCACCACGTGTTCTGCTTGTGTTCAGCATCGATCCACGGGGCGGCGGCCACGTCGGCAGATGAAAGTCGCACGAATCCTTACGGAGCCGACGTGCAAGTGCGGTGCCCTGGCTAACCATAGAAGCCGATATCTGCAATCATTTGCGATTCGGCTCGGGGGCATACAATGAACAGATAAACCATGCATGCAGTGAAACATTGGGGGCCGATTAAGAAAAATCGGCCAAAAAAAAAAATTTGCGCAAGAAGCGAAGCCGATGCGCAGCATCGACTCTAGTACAGTTACACAAGACCAAGACCTACTGGCTATGTGCTCAAAAGTTCACATCAACATCGACGTTCAGTAGAAGAAAGCTGATCAGCGACCTGTGCATCCTCGCCAGTATTCTTGCCTTGATTAAGGCTCGGGGCAGCTCGCCCTAAGATATCTTTGAGAGCCGATTTTGATGGAATCGGCTGTTTCTGCATTACGATTTGGAAGCCGATAGTGGCACATGTGATTGGCTCACTACTGTTCTCGCCTTGATGAAGGCTCGGGGGCAACGGACTACATAGATATTTGGTTCTTAAGAAATCGATTGGAGTTGCATCGACTGACCCTGCATCGTGATCCTCTCTGAAAGCAGTTCAGGTTGCGAAAGAAGATTGCTGAAAGACAGGCTATGGAGAGGAATCGGAAAAGGAGGCCGTCGGCTTTTACAGATTTTGGACCGTCCTGTCGCTGCAAAGAGAAGGAAAGGGACTGGATTCTCAAAATAGCCGATGAGTAGTCATCGGCTAAGGGATTGTGAAGAATTGTGCTCAGATATCAAATCGCAGCCTGAAATTGAGAAGTTCTTGACCTACGAGCTAATCGACATGAGAGTCCGGCTTCATGGGCATCCAAAAGAAAAAGAAATCCGATACGTTGCTATCGGTCTTGGCATGACAAGCGGAAGGAATGAAATTGGAATAATTGAAGGATGAATTGAAAGAACAATTTCATTAATTCAAAGGAGCGGCTTTACAAGAAAGAGCCGATGGCTCTCAAAAGAGGGATCTGGTGCCTAGTGCACTGCTACTACTAGTCCTATTTCTACTAGTCGTTGCTGTCCTCGTCATCACCGCACAATCGATGTCGTCGGCGCTCCCAGAAGCCCGTCGCCGCCGCCCCAGCCCTTGGCAGGATCGTCATCATCATCATCTCGCGTCCGCCCAAGAGCGGAAGCGGGCGGGTACCCAGCGGAAGAGGAAGATTCATCTTCCTCCTCCTCTTCCTTCTTCGTCGTCATCTTCGTCTTCGCTGTCCGCCCACATGTGGGAGCGCTTCTTCGGCGGGAGCGGAGGGGGAGGCCTTGGCCTTCGCTACTTCTCCTTCTTTCTTCTCATTGTCGGAGGGGAGGGGGTTCACCTCGAGATTTTCTTCTTCGGAGGGAAGAGGAGAGAGAAGAGGAAGAGGAAGACATTGCTACAGGAGAAGAGGGTTTTTTGGTGCCGATGGCCGGAGCAGAACAGAGGATGAAGAGGGCTAATCGATCGGCATGGTTAAATAATAAGGAGCCTGGTGGGGATTTAATGCCATTACAGTTTCCGAGGAGGTGATGCCAAAGCTATCGAATTTTGCAGAGAAGCTGAGAAGACAGGGCATAATGATGATGGATGCTGCAAATGGCTCTGCTCTGCCATGACATGACCCTTCGAAGGAAAAACAGAGTGGTTTTGGAATTATCATTGCCAAAACCAGGGGGGCATGTGTTATCACCAGATTTTGGCCAAATCAGGAGGTGGGCCGTAAGAGAGATGGGCTTGGAAGATTACACGTGGAAGAGCTCTGAAGCGGCCTTGTGCGAAGAGTTTGGGCTAGATTGCCCTTGTATCTTTAATTATAGTAGATTGCATCATAGTTTAGAAGTTAGAGTTTGTCTCGTACACGGTGGGGATTATTCCCACGTTAGAAAGTCCCCCGGACTATAAATATGTATCTAGGGTTTATGGAATAAACAACAACCAACGTTCAACAAATCAATCTCGGCGCATCGCCAACTCCTTCGTCTCGAGGGTTTCTACCTAGCGACATGTGCCTAGATCGCATCTTGCGATCTAGGCAGCACAAGCTCCACGTTGTTCATGCGTTGCTCGTACCGAAGCCTTGTTGATGGCGAGCAACGTAGTTATCATAGATGTGTTAGGGTTAGCATAGTTCTTCGTGTAACATGCTATCGTAGTGCAACCCTTGCATGTCTAGCCGGGGGCGGCACCCCGCTTGATCATTATTTAGTAGATCTGATCCGTTACGATTGCTCCTTGTTCTACAAGGATTAGTTTAATATCTGCAATAGTTAGGCCTTACAAAGGGGAGGATCCAGCGGCACGTAGGGTGTCGTTCGCTAGTCCTAAACAGGATGTTCCGGGGATCAACTTCGTGTTGGTTTTTAGGCCTTGTTTAGGATCGGCTTACGATCACCGTGCGTGGCCGCGAGGCCCAACCTGAAGTAGGATGATCCGATTATGCGGTGAAAACCCTAAATCGTCGTAGATCTAATTAGCTTTATTTTGATCAAGCAGGACCACCATATATTCGTGCACCCCGTACGAATCATGGGTAGATCGGCTCCTTGAGCCGATTCACGGATAACCCGAGAGCCGATCGAGGCTCGTATTTAATGTTTACGTGTATGCCATGGAAACTAAGCGAGGCATCTCCATCACCTTCCCGACCAGGTATAGGTCGTGGCACGCCCTTGCATCGCATCGGGTGTGTGACCGTAAGGCTTTGCGGCCGTCTGGAGGACCTCACACCGCAGCTCTAGGTTGTTCCCGGCTCTACCGTGTTGATCGTCGCTGCCCGCCGGTGGGTTTTGACAGTCAACACATTCACGCTAGAACACAACGCGCCGGGGGACCTCGTCATGCTTGCTTCACCTTTACATGGACTAGCAGAACGACCATGTGCTGTTACGAAAAAGTTTATATACAAAAAATATATATAACGTTTCTTAATTTTATAAGTAAAAGTTAGAGAGAGCTACACATAGTTCATGATAAAATCTAACAAGATAGGGTACAAGTTCTTTTGTGGTACCCCTAAGTGAATAATAGCCCTCCATTTACGTCCATCTAAAGGGCAAAAAAAAATCATACTTCTCTCGAAGACGTGAGCAGTATGTATCATACCTCTACCAATTTTCGCACCAAAAAAAGAAAAAAGGCCGTAGCCGGGCCCCAGTCCAGTAGACGCCCCAGCCATGTGCAATCCCTGGGAAGAGCTGGAGGGGATTCTCTCAAAAAAAAAAAAAAAAAAGCTGGAGGGGACGGGATCGCACTAACCCTCGTTCTTCCTGAGCTCGCTGGGTGGGATGCCGCCGACGATCATTCGCTTTCGCAACTCCAGCGCCGCAGCCGCCGCGGCCCCTACCGCCGCCATGCTTGGCGGATCTCCACCTCCCCCTTCCGCCGCCTGCTTCCCCATCACTTACCTGTCCCGCCGCGCGCGTCCTTGCCTCACAGCCGATCCAAGATCCTCGGCGACGGTGTCCTCGCTCGCGAAGGCGGCCGATTTCGTTGCGCGGTTCCACGTACCGGCTCTTCGGTGGCGCAGGAGACGGTAGGAGGGTGACGAAGTAACTTTGGGAGGCGGAATGGAAGGAGGAGGCGTCGCTGGCGCGTGTTTTGGTGGTCAAAGGCGTCGCTGATGCTTATCCTTCTCCGGCGTCGGTCCTTCTTGCTCCTCGTGGCCCTGCGGCGTCACCTGGTGCGTGTGTTGCGACGCGCCGCCGCACACCGGGGAGGAGGGGTCCCCTGGCTACGTCGAGCCCGCGCCCGCCAGCTACGACCTGGTAAGCAACTAATCATCCATCCATTTTATCTAGGCTCTTACAGATTTGTGATCGTCCTCTACGAACCATAGCATCAAGGGTTGGTACCATTAGCCTCAGATTTATTACCGAATTGTAGTTTGAAACACAAACATCTTTCTAATTAGAGCGTTTTGCTTACATATTATATATTGAACTGTTATGCTTGGTGCGGTTGCAAAATGTCTGTGTTATCAGTAATCACATTGTTCAATCATGTGGTATATCCTGAATTAAAATGAACCTGTAGTTGAGTGAGCATCCTCGTCAACACTATTAACAAAAAAAAACAAGTGATCACTAGTTGTACTTAGTCAACTAGCAAGGTATACCGAATAAGATATAATAATATGCTGCTAGTTCATTGAAGTACTTTTGCCTTTTGGCTAAAATTAGGTATCACCAAGAGGAGATCACAGTTGCTCAAAACTTCAGGGGATAGTCCAGTATAGAAAATTAAAGAGCATTTACCTTGCATCGAGTTAGTAGCCATATGTACCTTGCATAGTTGTGATGTAGTGCAAATGTTCCATGGATTAAGCACACTAAGATGAAAACAGAACCCACATATTCTTTTCATCTTGTTTCGCTAGTATTCACTGTCACTGAATGTCATAAAACTGCGAAATAGCTTTGGTTTTGCTGCCCTGGCCCAATTCATCATTATTATTGAAAATTAAAATCAATGGCATGACATAGATAAGGGTGTACTACTGTAGTAGTAAGCTGTGTATTTGCCTCCATGGTTTGAATGAAATAGAGAATTAGAAGTAAACACGGAGTTCAGTAGTTGTAATTTACCTTGGTGATGGGATATCTGAGCAGATCATTTTAACCGTTGAATGCTGCAAGTTGCTTAATTTTCATGTTAATGTCTGATTTATCAGTGCTTTGTTTCTTGCACCCAGTATGTTCATCAACGCAGCCATTTCAACCTCCTCCTGCTGGTCCATCTTTAACTGGTTGGGTGACAAATGTTGCTGTTTCATCATCTATTCAGTCTGCTAGTGTGGCCGCATCATCAATGTTTGTTCCGCCAAATCAAGGTATAGGTACCTTTGTGTTGACATGCATGGAGCGGCTCGTTTTACTCATCTTTGCACCAAAATTGACATGGTGTGACAAGATCGACGACACAGGTCCTGGTCTTCATGGCGAGGCATGATTGGAGTTTGCTATGAACAACTTCTCTACGGTGTTTAATTCAGTTTGTAATGTTTGGTGCTGTTTATGTTTAATTCAGTTTGGTACTAGTGTTTAATCCAATTTGTCATTCGGTTTGAGATAGAAAGCTGGCAGCTAAGTTTGTTTAATTCATATTATTCATTTTTGTATTTTCATTGTGCCTGGGAATATGTAAATTAAATTTGGACTTCAGTAAGCTGACCTATTCTGATGTTACAGTTGAGCCAAATTCTGAAGTTGGGCCAAATTTTGACTGCATATAAGCTGAACGACTCAAAATGTCTTGTTTGACAACAAATAAAAAGGAAAGCTATTTTGACAGCACCATATGTGAAACATATTCGCGGTTGACATCGCTCCAAATGTCAATGTTTGACAGCAAATAAGTACCAAGTACAATAACCTAAATAAGTAGAATTTTTTGCAAGCACATTTAGTTTCACCAACAAATAGATCATGTAATAACATTGCAAAACTGCTACCACAAGTACGAGTGCATGGTTATGCTTGTCCTCAAAATCCTTCACGGACCATTCTCCGGTACTCGCACTCAGCTTATATCGTTTTTGAAGTTCTTTTTGGTTCAGGTCTTTCGAAGTTCCCCAATGTACGGTATCCTTCTTTAAAGCACGTGTAAAGCTGCCTGAATCGAGTCTGTATGCTGGCAAACACTTCACCTCCTCCTTCCAAACACTGAAACCTTTGACCTTTGTGTGCTTATTATAAAACTATATCCTTCGTCCTCACTTCTAAAGGTCTTGCTAACCACAAGGTGATACTTGCTCCTCCTCGCCATTGCCTTGACAATCCATGTCTGATAACCACAAACATAAAAATAAGATTCATGTTACTAGTCAAATAAATCATGTCTTACAAAAAAAGATTTATAATATACTCCACTCAACACAACACAATTGTATCAGTACAATACTTTGTTTCTTCATTACAAAAAAAGCTCTATAATATACTTCACTCAACACAGCACAAATATATCAGTACAAATGTACAATACTTTGTTTCTTCATTGCCAAAACAATTCTACTTGCCTAGAAAAAATATCATAGAACACATATTCTTATTTACAGTACCACGCATCTGCATGTAGCTGCATATGAATGTCGGTTCAGTAGGTTAAACAGAAAGTAGGTAGCATGTAGAATTTCACTAAAGGCACACAAAATGCCAGATTATTGCTCAGAAATAACAGCTACAGATTCCAATTAGCTGTGCAATTATGTCTGCTCTTCCTGATTCGAGAATCATGAAGTTTCATCGCGAGAGGAATTAGCCAGGAGGGAGTTGAGCTGTACTTTTTTACATCAATCATGGACTGTTATCAGAAGGACATGTGACGTCCTGCTTCACAGATCATATCATGTGAGCTTGTAATAACAATCGATCATGGACTGTTTTCCAAGGAGGTCTGATGTCGCTGTCAATGCTTGCGCACACTAACCCTATCAATGTGGCGATTGCGTCGCTCGCTGGTAGACGTGACGGCGGAGTGAATGGGGCGGGCGGTGGAATCGCTAATGGATAAGGCGGCGGCGTACCTGCTCGATGTGGCGGCAGCGGTCGCTGGTGTGGCGGGCGACGACGTCCCTGGTCGTGTGGCGGAGGCAGCGGCGATCGCTGGTGTGGCAGCAGCGGAGGGGATGAGGCGACTACGTCCCTGATCGCTGGTTTGGCGGAGGCAGCTTCGATGCTGGTGTGGCGACGGCGGAGTGGATGAGGCGGCGGCGTTCCTGTCGCTGGTGTGGCGGCGGCGGCGCTCGCTCGTCTGCCAAGTTTCCTTGGTCAACTCTATTACTAGCTAATTGATGGACTGGGCCCAATAGTACTAAATTGTTCTCTTTTTTCTTCGTTTTTGACATCTTGCTGGGCTGCCGGGCCGAATCTGTCACACTAAATCCTAACCGTTAAATAAAATCATACCTCTTCCTTTTAGATGAGAAGTAAAAGGTACTGTAAAAGAAGCCAAATAATATGCAAAGAAAGTCAAAACTACGCCATCTTGGCAAAATTATAATGAACTAAGTCTTCTCGAGAAGAACCCGTAATTTTTTTGTAGGGGTACAAATTGTCGTCGATCATTCTTCGCAAGAAGAACCGATGAAATTTCTTGAATTTTTTTAGGGCAACATGTTCCTGCATCAGATATGAATGATTCCATGAAAAAAAATATGAATCCCAATATCCAAAATCAAAGGGAACCTCAAAAAATAATTAACTCATTTATAATCATAATGTGAGAGAAATACATATGCATCTGATAAGAGAAACCAAGAATCAGGAACGAAGCTTATCCAGGAGAAGATTTCTCAAATAAAACAAAACAAACTCGAGCTAGCTCGGCTCGAATTGTAGACCTAGCCGCTGCACCTCTCCCTTCTTTGGTTACCACCCCCCCCCCCCCTCGCCCCCCTCTAGGTACACCCTATAAGCCTGGCCCCCTGCGGGTAGCCCTTGATCGCAACATCCTCCTGAGTACTGACGCGGTCACCTCCCGTGAGGCCACGCTTAATGTCCGGTGCGAGGCCTGGCTCGACATATGTCTGCTTCCCACTCGTTTGTTGTTCTTCCCTCCTCTTGCGCTTGTCCTCTTGGCCCAGATAGCTCCACCGTATGCATATCTCTTCCCGCCATTGATGGATAGATTGGCTGGAAATCGAATGGATACATGGCGGCGAAGGCCCCTATGAGTGACGTTGTGGTGTTGAAGTCGGCCCAAATTGAAGGTGGGAGGTGGGCGGAAACTTCGTGGACCGAAGAGTTGGGCATTTTCAGTATGCGTGATTTCACTTATTTTCGTGTATATTGAAAACATAAATTGCTCGTACTGGCCATCTGCTAGGCCCTCTTATTTACTCGAAATCAAGAACAACAGATTTTTTAAGCACGAGACCCTTTTTCATATGTCTCATAACGATGGTGTTAATATCATGTATGTGTCACCGCCTCTTCCAAACCTAGACGTCCCTTCACCTTTTGTCTCCTCAATAGATCGGTCCATCCTCCTCCGCATGGGCGGAGCTGCATAAGGTCACCATGATGCACATGAATCAGGGTGCAAAATATTTCCTAGTTTGTGGTTTCGTATATAATTTCGGCTGGCTTAAGAAAAGTACAAAATTGTCTTATGAAAGAAGAAAGATTTTGAAGATTTACTCATCCTTTTAGATTTTATTCTGTAATCGCTAGAGATAGCTCATGCATCTTTACCGTGTACTATTTACTAATAATATAAATATATATGATATTCATTGTAGAAAAAAACACGTATGGCTCTCCGAAACTCAGGTTGTTTTTGGTGTGAAGCCATATCCGTTCTATAATGGCGATTGCGATATGTATAACGGGTACGTACACCAAAAAAGTGTCTTTGACATATTGGCACCAGTGCTTGCTTCAATTTCAGGTTTTTAAATTTCTAAAACCTCATACTTCCGTTTCTCTAAAAATTAAGGTGTTAAATATATAGATAAGTACAGTATGGGTGTATGCAAAAAAGTCCCGTTAAAAAATATATTGTATTTTGGGAAATATAAAAAAGATAAATTTGTGATAGTAAATGGTAGTACAACAGTATTAAAATAGTAGTATATTTTATCAGAAATTTGTTTATTTTGTATTTCTCAAAATTTAAAGTATTTTTTACTTGGACTTTTTTTGCGTAGACTCCTCCTATAAATATCTATCTACGTACTTAATGCCATATTTTTTAAAAAAATAGAAATAAAAATTTAAAAATTTTAAAAATCTAAAAGTGGAAGGAGCACTGCTATCCATGTGCACCAAATCCCTATCCGTACGTACACTTTGCTCTCAAGTCTAGTGTAGGCTTAGGGCATCTCCAACCACGCGACCCAAACGGACGCGCTGGGCCGTTCGGTTTGGGCCGTTTGGGTGGCCAAGCGGACACACGGACAGCGGCCCGCGTCCGCGTGTCCGTTTGGGTCGCGCGCTGTGCCCAACGCCCGGACGCAGCGCATAATCAAGGAAATAGAAAAACATTTGAAAAAATGTGAATTTAAATGAAATTTCATTGAACATATGCCCTATTTTGGGCAAATTTGTACATAGCCCTATTTTGGGCAAATAAAACTAACAAAAGAAGCCCCTATATGGGCTTTTAAATTTAAACTAATATAAAAACCCTCTATTAGGGTTTGGCGGCGCGGTGGCCGCCGGTGCGCCGCCTAGCCCCTGTGGGCGTCGTCGGCGACGTCGTCGTGGACGACGTCCCCGGCGGCGACGCGCTGTTGTGGCTGGACCGCGGGGGACTCCGGCCACGGAGACCACAGGACCTCCTCCCAGGCCGAGTGGGGGTCCGGAGCCACCCGAGGCTGCGGCGGCGCACGGAGCAGCGCCTCCTCCCTGAGGCGCTGCTGCCTCTCTTGCCAGGCTACGAGCGATTCCATTTAGTTTGAGAATTGCCAGGCTACCAGGTTCTCTCCACAATATCATGCAAATTGATAATAGCTTGAGAATTTTCCATTAGATGATTCTCTACTCTCATATTAAAATTTTCTTGCTTAACAATATAATTATCAAACTCATCTAAGCATTGAGCAGGAGGTTTCGAATACGGAATATCTTCCCTAGTAAAGCGTTGAAGGGAGTTTACCTCAATCATGGATGAAGGGGGAATTATCTCACATATATCTTCTATGGGAGGTAGATTCTTCACATCTTCGGGTCTAATACCTTTCTCCTTGAGAGACTTCTTGGCTTCCCTCATATCTTCATCATTCAATTTAATTAAACCCATCTTCTTCAATATTGGCGTCGGAGTTGGTTCAGGTATAGTCCAATCATCATGATTACGGCCTATTTTAGCCAATAATTCTTCAGCTTCGTCTGGAGTTCTTTTCCTGAAAACACAACCAGCACAACTATCCAAATATGCCCTAGACTCAACGGTTAGTCCACTATAGAATATATCAAATAAATCATGATTTTCCAATTCATGTCTAGGTCGAGCCCTAATAAGAGAGCAAAATCTTGCCCATGCTTCAGGCAATTTCTCTCCATCTTCCTGGTCAAAGCTATAAATTTTCTGTAAAGCAGCATGTTGAGCACTACCAGGAAAGTATTTCCAAAAGAAAACATCAAGCAAATCACCTGGACTTTTAATAGAACCAGGAGGCAAATTATTATACCAAGTTTTAGCATCATGCTTTAATGAGAAAGGAAAAATTTTAGCAACGAAATAAGTACGCATCTTGACATCATCAGAAAACAAGCTACTCATAGAAGAAAGTTCATTCATGTGTTCTACAGCACTTTCTTTTTCAGTACCACAAAAGGGTGTTTTCTCAACAATAGCTATATGAGATAGATCAAGAGAAAATCATAATCTTTATCCTTAATGCATATAGGAGATGTGGCAAATTTAGGATCAGGAGATAGCTTATGTCTAACAGTATATTGTGCGAGAAACTTTTTAATTTTTCTTGCATCAGCAGTAGCATTGCATCTATTAATAAAATCATCATTAAGCTCCACATAATCCTCATCAGGATCATCACTAGAATAATCAAGTTCATGTGAATTAACAGGTGTAGCAGCATTTTCATTAGGAGTTTCAGCATTTTCAATTTGTCTAGACCTAGCAATTGTAGCATCTAGAAAGGATCCCAATAAACCACTATCATCAACACAACAGAAACATTATCAATATCATGAGAGTTTTCAGATTCAGCAGAAGTACCAGCAAGTGAAGCTTGCGGCGGTGAAACAAGTTGACTTATCACAGATGGTGAATCAAGAGTAGCAGAGGTACTCAGAGTTGTACCTTTTCTTGTAGTGGATGGTAATATGGCGACTTTAGGATCGCGAGTTTTACCCAGGATGAAGAATTTGCAGCGAACAATATCAATCCAAGTGAACCTCCAAATAAAGCTATGCTCCCGGCAACGGCGCCAGAAAACTGTCTTGATAACCCACAAGTATAGGGGATCGCAGCAGTCTTCGGGAAGTAAAACCCAATTTATTGATTCACAAGGGGAGACAAAGAATACTTGAAAGCCTTAACAATGGAGTTGTCAATTCAGCTGCACTGAAACAGACTTGCTCGCAAGAGTTTATCAGTAACAGCTTTATAGCGCAGTAGTGACATAACAACAGCGAGTAACAGAGACAACAGAGTGATTTTAGTAAACAACAGGATTAAAATACTGTAGGCACAGGGATGATGACGGGCGTTGCATGGATGAGAGAAACTCATGTAACAATCAAAGCAGGGCATTTGCAGATAATAATAAAGCGTTGTCCAAGTACAAAGCAATCAATAGGCATGTGTACCATATATAGTCGTACGTGCTCGCAATGAGAAATTTGCACAACATCTTTTGTCCTACCAGCCGGTGGCAGCGGGCCTCTAGGGAATCTACTGGATATTAAGGTACTCCTTTTAATAGAGTACCGGAGCAAAGCATTAACACTCCGTGAACACATGTGATCCTCACATCAGCCATCCCCTCGGTTGTCCCGATTTGTCACTTCGGGGCCTTTGGTTCCGGATAGCAACATGTGTATACAACTTGCAGGTAAGATCATAAAACAATGCATATCATGATGAAATAATAACATGTTCAGATCTGAGATCATGGCACTCGGGCCCTAGTGACAAGCATTAAGCATAACAAGTTGCAACAATATCATCAAAGTACCAATTACGGACACTAGGCACTATGCCCTAACAATCTTATGCTATTACATGACCAATCTCATCCAATCCCTACCATCCCCTTCAGCCTACAGCGGGGGAATTACTCACACATGGATGGGAAAAATATTGCTGGTCGATGGAGAGGCGTCGGTGATGATGATGGCGATGATCTCCTCCAATTCCCCGTCCCGGCGGAGTGCCAGAACGGAGTTTCTGGTCCCCGAGATGGAGTTTCGCGATGTGGCGGCGGCGGAGGGTCTGGCGACTTCGACTTCTTCCTCGCGATTTTTAGATCGAACCCTTTAAGTAGTCCAGAGGGGGTGTCGGAGGCCAGCCGAGGGGCCACACACTAGGGCGGCGCGCCCCCGGGCCGTGCCGGCCTGGGTGTGGGGCCCTCGGCCTCCACCGCTTGCCCTTCTGGCTCCCTAAGTCTTCCGGTAAAATAGGCCCATTGATATAAATTCCGAGGATTTTCCGAAAGTTGAATTTCTGCACAAAAACAAGACACCAGAGCAATTCTGCTGAAAACAGCGTTAGTCCGCGTTAGTCGTATCCAAAATACAGAAATTAGAGGGAAAATAATAGCAAAAGTGTTCGGGAAAGTAGATACGTTTTGGACGTATCAGACATCGCCAGAGATGCCGCCGAAGACGTCACCGGAAACCTTGCCGAAAACTTGGTAGCCGAAAAAATGTATTATAGTAGCAAGAAAGCATAAATAATTGTAGCACGAAAATTTTGTTATTGTATCAAAATTGTGCATTGATGAAAAAATAATGGTAGCAAGACAAATTTTCCCAAAAAAATTGTAGCAAATAATTTATACTACGTTAGCAAAAATGCTAAATTAAGGTAGCAAAAAGAGCAGATAATTGTAGCATCACATTTTCGTCACAAACACCCAAATTGCCGGAGAGATGGTAGCAAACAATTTACGCTATATTAGCAAAAATGCAGAACTAAAAGTAGCAAAAAGAAAAACTATTGTAGCATCATAATACATTTTTCTCTATTGTAACTAACTGCTGGGTAGCATTAAAGAGAACAGCCAAAAGGAGCACCCGGATCCATGGCGGAATCCCGCGTTGCCCCACGTCCTGAGCTTGCGCGCTGGCCGGCGGTGAGGCGGCAGTGGGAGAGATGGCCGACGATGAGGCGGCAGGGGCAGTGCGCGTGCTCGCGGGATAGTAGGACGGCGGCGAGGCGACAGTGGGCGAGCTGGCCGGTGGCGAGGCAGCAGCGGGCGAGCTCGGGAAGAACCACGGGCATCTCGATCCGGCCATGGATGGAGCTCCGAGCCGGCGCGGGTTGCGGCGATGCAGAGAGGCCGCCTTGGATGGCGCTCCGGGTGGCGCGGGAGGAGAGGAGGGGAGGGAGGACGCCATGGATGGAGCTCCGGGGCGGCGCGGGAGAGGAGGATGGCCGGGATGGCCGCCGGGCGCGAGGTGGGCGGCGCCGGGAGCGGAGGCGCATCCTTGGGGGCGTGGGCGGCGGCGCTGCCTGGATGTGGTCGTCGTGGCCTCCGTTCCTAGCGATGGAAGAGACGAGCGACCACTCTATTGCTCGCTTCCGGAAGGACACGCCTCGTTCGCTCGATCCGGAGGATTTCTGCGCTGTTCCCCCGGGGGAGAGACAGCGTTTCCCTTTAAAAATTGATTTCATAGACCTATCTAAAACCAGATCCTACCAAGTTCTCCCCAAAATCCAGGAACCACTACTGTTCTGCCAAGTCACAAACTGGATCTCCCTGTCTAGAAAAATAAGACTTCAGAAGCGGTCACGCTAGAACACAACGCGCCGGGGGACCTCGTCATGCTTGCTTCACCTTTACATGGACTAGCAGAACGACCATGTGCTGTTACGAAAAAGTTTATATACAAAAAATATATATAACGTTTCTTAATTTTATAAGTAAAAGTTAGAGAGAGCTACACATAGTTCATGATAAAATCTAACAAGATAGGGTACAAGTTCTTTTGTGGTACCCCTAAGTGAATAATAGCCCTCCATTTACGTCCATCTAAAGGGCAAAAAAAAATCATACTTCTCTCGAAGACGTGAGCAGTATGTATCATACCTCTACCAATTTTCGCACCAAAAAAAGAAAAAAGGCCGTAGCCGGGCCCCAGTCCAGTAGACGCCCCAGCCATGTGCAATCCCTGGGAAGAGCTGGAGGGGATTCTCTCAAAAAAAAAAAAAAAAAGCTGGAGGGGACGGGATCGCACTAACCCTCGTTCTTCCTGAGCTCGCTGGGTGGGATGCCGCCGACGATCATTCGCTTTCGCAACTCCAGCGCCGCAGCCGCCGCGGCCCCTACCGCCGCCATGCTTGGCGGATCTCCACCTCCCCCTTCCGCCGCCTGCTTCCCCATCACTTACCTGTCCCGCCGCGCGCGTCCTTGCCTCACAGCCGATCCAAGATCCTCGGCGACGGTGTCCTCGCTCGCGAAGGCGGCCGATTTCGTTGCGCGGTTCCACGTACCGGCTCTTCGGTGGCGCAGGAGACGGTAGGAGGGTGACGAAGTAACTTTGGGAGGCGGAATGGAAGGAGGAGGCGTCGCTGGCGCGTGTTTTGGTGGTCAAAGGCGTCGCTGATGCTTATCCTTCTCCGGCGTCGGTCCTTCTTGCTCCTCGTGGCCCTGCGGCGTCACCTGGTGCGTGTGTTGCGACGCGCCGCCGCACACCGGGGAGGAGGGGTCCCCTGGCTACGTCGAGCCCGCGCCCGCCAGCTACGACCTGGTAAGCAACTAATCATCCATCCATTTTATCTAGGCTCTTACAGATTTGTGATCGTCCTCTACGAACCATAGCATCAAGGGTTGGTACCATTAGCCTCAGATTTATTACCGAATTGTAGTTTGAAACACAAACATCTTTCTAATTAGAGCGTTTTGCTTACATATTATATATTGAACTGTTATGCTTGGTGCGGTTGCAAAATGTCTGTGTTATCAGTAATCACATTGTTCAATCATGTGGTATATCCTGAATTAAAATGAACCTGTAGTTGAGTGAGCATCCTCGTCAACACTATTAACAAAAAAAAACAAGTGATCACTAGTTGTACTTAGTCAACTAGCAAGGTATACCGAATAAGATATAATAATATGCTGCTAGTTCATTGAAGTACTTTTGCCTTTTGGCTAAAATTAGGTATCACCAAGAGGAGATCACAGTTGCTCAAAACTTCAGGGGATAGTCCAGTATAGAAAATTAAAGAGCATTTACCTTGCATCGAGTTAGTAGCCATATGTACCTTGCATAGTTGTGATGTAGTGCAAATGTTCCATGGATTAAGCACACTAAGATGAAAACAGAACCCACATATTCTTTTCATCTTGTTTCGCTAGTATTCACTGTCACTGAATGTCATAAAACTGCGAAATAGCTTTGGTTTTGCTGCCCTGGCCCAATTCATCATTATTATTGAAAATTAAAATCAATGGCATGACATAGATAAGGGTGTACTACTGTAGTAGTAAGCTGTGTATTTGCCTCCATGGTTTGAATGAAATAGAGAATTAGAAGTAAACACGGAGTTCAGTAGTTGTAATTTACCTTGGTGATGGGATATCTGAGCAGATCATTTTAACCGTTGAATGCTGCAAGTTGCTTAATTTTCATGTTAATGTCTGATTTATCAGTGCTTTGTTTCTTGCACCCAGTATGTTCATCAACGCAGCCATTTCAACCTCCTCCTGCTGGTCCATCTTTAACTGGTTGGGTGACAAATGTTGCTGTTTCATCATCTATTCAGTCTGCTAGTGTGGCCGCATCATCAATGTTTGTTCCGCCAAATCAAGGTATAGGTACCTTTGTGTTGACATGCATGGAGCGGCTCGTTTTACTCATCTTTGCACCAAAATTGACATGGTGTGACAAGATCGACGACACAGGTCCTGGTCTTCATGGCGAGGCATGATTGGAGTTTGCTATGAACAACTTCTCTACGGTGTTTAATTCAGTTTGTAATGTTTGGTGCTGTTTATGTTTAATTCAGTTTGGTACTAGTGTTTAATCCAATTTGTCATTCGGTTTGAGATAGAAAGCTGGCAGCTAAGTTTGTTTAATTCATATTATTCATTTTTGTATTTTCATTGTGCCTGGGAATATGTAAATTAAATTTGGACTTCAGTAAGCTGACCTATTCTGATGTTACAGTTGAGCCAAATTCTGAAGTTGGGCCAAATTTTGACTGCATATAAGCTGAACGACTCAAAATGTCTTGTTTGACAACAAATAAAAAGGAAAGCTATTTTGACAGCACCATATGTGAAACATATTCGCGGTTGACATCGCTCCAAATGTCAATGTTTGACAGCAAATAAGTACCAAGTACAATAACCTAAATAAGTAGAATTTTTTGCAAGCACATTTAGTTTCACCAACAAATAGATCATGTAATAACATTGCAAAACTGCTACCACAAGTACGAGTGCATGGTTATGCTTGTCCTCAAAATCCTTCACGGACCATTCTCCGGTACTCGCACTCAGCTTATATCGTTTTTGAAGTTCTTTTTGGTTCAGGTCTTTCGAAGTTCCCCAATGTACGGTATCCTTCTTTAAAGCACGTGTAAAGCTGCCTGAATCGAGTCTGTATGCTGGCAAACACTTCACCTCCTCCTTCCAAACACTGAAACCTTTGACCTTTGTGTGCTTATTATAAAACTATATCCTTCGTCCTCACTTCTAAAGGTCTTGCTAACCACAAGGTGATACTTGCTCCTCCTCGCCATTGCCTTGACAATCCATGTCTGATAACCACAAACATAAAAATAAGATTCATGTTACTAGTCAAATAAATCATGTCTTACAAAAAAAGATTTATAATATACTCCACTCAACACAACACAATTGTATCAGTACAATACTTTGTTTCTTCATTACAAAAAAAGCTCTATAATATACTTCACTCAACACAGCACAAATATATCAGTACAAATGTACAATACTTTGTTTCTTCATTGCCAAAACAATTCTACTTGCCTAGAAAAAATATCATAGAACACATATTCTTATTTACAGTACCACGCATCTGCATGTAGCTGCATATGAATGTCGGTTCAGTAGGTTAAACAGAAAGTAGGTAGCATGTAGAATTTCACTAAAGGCACACAAAATGCCAGATTATTGCTCAGAAATAACAGCTACAGATTCCAATTAGCTGTGCAATTATGTCTGCTCTTCCTGATTCGAGAATCATGAAGTTTCATCGCGAGAGGAATTAGCCAGGAGGGAGTTGAGCTATACTTTTTTACATCAATCATGGACTGTTATCAGAAGGACATGTGACGTCCTGCTTCACAGATCATATCATGTGAGCTTGTAATAACAATCGATCATGGACTGTTTTCCAAGGAGGTCTGATGTCGCTGTCAATGCTTGCGCACACTAACCCTATCAATGTGGCGATTGCGTCGCTCGCTGGTAGACGTGACGGCGGAGTGAATGGGGCGGGCGGTGGAATCGCTAATGGATAAGGCGGCGGCGTACCTGCTCGATGTGGCGGCAGCGGTCGCTGGTGTGGCGGGCGACGACGTCCCTGGTCGTGTGGCGGAGGCAGCGGCGATCGCTGGTGTGGCAGCAGCGGAGGGGATGAGGCGACTACGTCCCTGATCGCTGGTTTGGCGGAGGCAGCTTCGATGCTGGTGTGGCGACGGCGGAGTGGATGAGGCGGCGGCGTTCCTGTCGCTGGTGTGGCGGCGGCGGCGCTCGCTCGTCTGCCAAGTTTCCTTGGTCAACTCTATTACTAGCTAATTGATGGACTGGGCCCAATAGTACTAAATTGTTCTCTTTTTTCTTCGTTTTTGACATCTTGCTGGGCTGCCGGGCCGAATCTGTCACACTAAATCCTAACCGTTAAATAAAATCATACCTCTTCCTTTTAGATGAGAAGTAAAAGGTACTGTAAAAGAAGCCAAATAATATGCAAAGAAAGTCAAAACTACGCCATCTTGGCAAAATTATAATGAACTAAGTCTTCTCGAGAAGAACCCGTAATTTTTTTGTAGGGGTACAAATTGTCGTCGATCATTCTTCGCAAGAAGAACCGATGAAATTTCTTGAATTTTTTTAGGGCAACATGTTCCTGCATCAGATATGAATGATTCCATGAAAAAAAATATGAATCCCAATATCCAAAATCAAAGGGAACCTCAAAAAATAATTAACTCATTTATAATCATAATGTGAGAGAAATACATATGCATCTGATAAGAGAAACCAAGAATCAGGAACGAAGCTTATCCAGGAGAAGATTTCTCAAATAAAACAAAACAAACTCGAGCTAGCTCGGCTCGAATTGTAGACCTAGCCGCTGCACCTCTCCCTTCTTTGGTTACCACCCCCCCCCCCCTCGCCCCCCTCTAGGTACACCCTATAAGCCTGGCCCCCTGCGGGTAGCCCTTGATCGCAACATCCTCCTGAGTACTGACGCGGTCACCTCCCGTGAGGCCACGCTTAATGTCCGGTGCGAGGCCTGGCTCGACATATGTCTGCTTCCCACTCGTTTGTTGTTCTTCCCTCCTCTTGCGCTTGTCCTCTTGGCCCAGATAGCTCCACCGTATGCATATCTCTTCCCGCCATTGATGGATAGATTGGCTGGAAATCGAATGGATACATGGCGGCGAAGGCCCCTATGAGTGACGTTGTGGTGTTGAAGTCGGCCCAAATTGAAGGTGGGAGGTGGGCGGAAACTTCGTGGACCGAAGAGTTGGGCATTTTCAGTATGCGTGATTTCACTTATTTTCGTGTATATTGAAAACATAAATTGCTCGTACTGGCCATCTGCTAGGCCCTCTTATTTACTCGAAATCAAGAACAACAGATTTTTTAAGCACGAGACCCTTTTTCATATGTCTCATAACGATGGTGTTAATATCATGTATGTGTCACCGCCTCTTCCAAACCTAGACGTCCCTTCACCTTTTGTCTCCTCAATAGATCGGTCCATCCTCCTCCGCATGGGCGGAGCTGCATAAGGTCACCATGATGCACATGAATCAGGGTGCAAAATATTTCCTAGTTTGTGGTTTCGTATATAATTTCGGCTGGCTTAAGAAAAGTACAAAATTGTCTTATGAAAGAAGAAAGATTTTGAAGATTTACTCATCCTTTTAGATTTTATTCTGTAATCGCTAGAGATAGCTCATGCATCTTTACCGTGTACTATTTACTAATAATATAAATATATATGATATTCATTGTAGAAAAAAACACGTATGGCTCTCCGAAACTCAGGTTGTTTTTGGTGTGAAGCCATATCCGTTCTATAATGGCGATTGCGATATGTATAACGGGTACGTACACCAAAAAAGTGTCTTTGACATATTGGCACCAGTGCTTGCTTCAATTTCAGGTTTTTAAATTTCTAAAACCTCATACTTCCGTTTCTCTAAAAATTAAGGTGTTAAATATATAGATAAGTACAGTATGGGTGTATGCAAAAAAGTCCCGTTAAAAAATATATTGTATTTTGGGAAATATAAAAAAGATAAATTTGTGATAGTAAATGGTAGTACAACAGTATTAAAATAGTAGTATATTTTATCAGAAATTTGTTTATTTTGTATTTCTCAAAATTTAAAGTATTTTTTACTTGGACTTTTTTTGCGTAGACTCCTCCTATAAATATCTATCTACGTACTTAATGCCATATTTTTTTAAAAAATAGAAATAAAAATTTAAAAAATTTAAAAATCTAAAAGTGGAAGGAGCACTGCTATCCATGTGCACCAAATCCCTATCCGTACGTACACTTTGCTCTCAAGTCTAGTGCAGGCTTAGGGCATCTCCAACCACGCGACCCAAACGGACGCGCTGGGCCGTTCGGTTTGGGCCGTTTGGGTGGCCAAGCGGACACACGGACAGCGGCCCGCGTCCGCGTGTCCGTTTGGGTCGCGTGCTGTGCCCAACGCCCGGACGCAGCGCATAATCAAGGAAATAGAAAAACATTTGAAAAAATGTGAATTTAAATGAAATTTCATTGAACATATGCCCTATTTTGGGCAAATTTGTACATAGCCCTATTTTGGGCAAATAAAACTAACAAAAGAAGCCCCTATATGGGCTTTTAAATTTAAACTAATATAAAAAACCCTATTAGGGTTTGGTCGGCGGCGCGGTGGCCGCCGGTGCGCCGCCTAGCCCCTGTGGGCGTCGTCGGCGACGTCGTCGTCGTGGACGACGCCCCGGCGGCGACGCTGTTGTGGCTGGACGCGCCGGGACTCCGGCCACGGAGACCACAGCCTCCTCCGAGCCGAGCGGGGTCCGAGCCACCCGAGGCTGCGCGCGCACGGAGCAGCGCTCCTCCCCGAGGCGGCGCGCTCTCTTGCTGCGTGGCGCTGCCTCGGCGCCGCCGCCGCTCCGCGCGGCGCCGTCCTCCCGCCGTCTCGGCGGCGCTCCATCCCGGCGGCGCCCTCCTCCCCCGCCGCGCCGCCTCCTCCTCCCATCGCGCCCGGCGGGCCTGGGCGTAGAGCTCCCGACCCTCCGCTCTCGACCTCCCGCCGGTCGCCTCCTCCATCTCGGAGGTGCGAATGGCCGCATGGAGGTGCGGCCATTTCGCCTCTCCGCCGCCGAGATCATCGCCGCGGCGCGGAGGTCCGGTCCTCCTCCGAGGACTCGGCCGCTCGAGCAGAGAGGCGGCGGTTGCGGCAATGCCGCGCCGCCGCGAGCGGCCTCTCCGATGTGGAGGCCGCCTCGGTTTCTTCCGCGCCGCAGCGCCGCGGGCGACGGCGGCGCTCGCCGCCGTCGTCGCGGAAGCGAACCGTCGCTTGGCCATGGCGGCGGTTTGGCGGGAGTGGTGCGGTGGGTGGAGGGCCGATCCTCCGCTCCCATTTAATAGACTCCCCGTCACCGAGGGCCCCAGGGAGACGAGGCGCCGGCGCCGGACGCGAGCGGACGGCGCGTGCCATCACGGCCACGCAAACCTAGCCCAGATTTGGGCCGGTTTGCGTCGTTCGACGCCGCGGCCGTCCGTTTGTGCGTGCGTTGGCCGCGTTTTGTCGCTCGACCATCAGGACGCATGTAGTTGCCGCTTTTGAGATGCCTTATGGTCCCTTCCATGTGCAAGCAGGAAGACACGCGTCAAGCTAGATTAGTATGTGAAGGACATACTGATACCTGACCCGTCCTGCACCGAGATCTTTCAGCAGCTGTAGGTCCATGAAGCTTTCTTCTAAATTGGCAGCAGGAAAGTTGCTAAATTCAGTGATTAGAAAAAAGTTGGTTCAGAGAAATAGACACCTCAGTTTATTTGCGAAAAACCGAACAAAAATCTAAACAGTCTAGGTCCGCGTAGTTGGGAGCAGAAGAAGAGCAAGAATTGGTGCGGATAGCGTGATGCCAAGCAGGCACCGTACACAGCGATTGTCCTCGACCCGGAGTCCATGAGCTAGCAAAGGCACCATGTGACATGTCCTTTCCCTCTTTTGTTGTTACGTTGGTCTTTTCAGCCCGGATTCCCTGGCCGCGCCGGCACAGAGCTCATCTCGATCGAAACATCTTTTTCACAAGTCTACACTCCACAGCGACACATCTAGACTTGGTGCATAGCTACAGTACACATTGTTCCAGATGCAACAGAAAAAAGAGCATTCAGGCGTCCCATCTGAAACTGACCGTAGAGGGTCAAAGCCACGACCCAGGCGAGGGGAATCTGAATCAGCATCTCCTCCTCCCTGCTGCTACATTTCTGCGCCGATTCGGCAGAAGCTTGCACGCCAAGCAGGGGAGAGTACAAAGCAGTACTGTTCGAGTATTCGGACGGAGAAGAGGATAAACTCAGGATATGCCGCTCCATCGAGCGTACGGCGGCAGTCCGTGCAAATCACGCGATTCGTTTTGCATGATCGCTGATCAAGGCATAATTAGGCGAGGTCTTCTCTAAATAAAGCGAGTCGAGGTGCTACCAAAAAAAGGCCCAAAGTAATCACGGCACCTGGTTCCGCTTGATTAAACGTCTATAAGAAAGCAGAGAAAAGCGGTTAGGGAGGTGATAGCTAGGGAATCACCGCTTCACTAAGACTAAGCTATCGTTTCTCACACTCGTTTCATGCATTGCTTATTGGCAAAGGGAATGGAATCGTTGCACATACTGTAGTAGCGCGTAGAAAATTGCAAGGCTGTCCTTTCTGGCTTGGTGGAGACGTTTTAATTTGTCACTATTAGTCCGATCTCTGCATCGAAAGAGATGCATAAGGCTTTTATTATTAATTTGTTTAATAAAAAATCTCGCAAAACATATGTGTCAAAGCACCCTGAATTCATCACACAACACGTACCGAACCCAACAACAAGGGTGGATCACTGCCATGTGTTCTAGAATCACAAACGACGTCCTACAACCTTGGTCAAATCTGCCATCGACACTATCACGACGCCAAACAGCGCATCCACCCATGTGTGCGTCCATCACCAAGATCCCGCTGCACTACCTCGCCAAGACTCAATGTCTTCGACGCGGTAGATGCCACGCCGCCCTACCTCCTAATGCCTCCAGCGAGCACTCTCTCCAAGACGATGCCTTAAGGAGGGAGAACGACACCGTAGTGTCGCTTCAATTCACAAGACCCGAATCTAGGGATTCCCCAAAGCAACTCGTGGCATGTCGGCTGCAACGACGATGCCTTCAACAAGGGAGCGACACATAGAATTTTTCATCGTACGCGGTTTTCATCGATGGTTACACCTCCCCAAACTCATAGTCGATTGAACCGACAGCTTGCCATCATCGTTGGCCGCCTCGTAGGAGGACGACCAAGGTACGCTGCCATTATCTCACATGACCCTGCCACCGCACGGCAAAGCCTAGCCTTGCACTGAGAACCGCTAATGACGCCGAAGTCCACCGCATAGGCCTCTAATGCCACCTGGAACACGTGCTCCCTACGGTGGCGCCGTGGGAGAGGAGAGGGAGGAATGTGGCGATTGTAGCTGGAGGCGGCTAGGGTTTCTCGTGTAGCCCTAGGTGGAGGCACACTGACATGGGCAAGATCCCTAGATAAGGTATGCATGTAGCAATCCCTAGATAAGGTATGCATGTAGCAATCTTTTTTAGAGCATCTCCAGCCGCGTCCCCCAAAGCGTCATCCAAACGGCGCCGGATCGAGCGTTTGGGGATATGTTTTATTCGTGCCGCATTTGGGGGACATCCCTCCCCAGCCGCGTCCCCCAAACGCCGCCCCAAACTTTTTTTAACATTAAAATACTCTTTTTTTTTGTTTTTTCGCATTTTTATTTCAATAGAGAGAATAAAAATTCCACAAACTAATACATAGTTCGGAACATGGTTTACACAAACTAAGACATAGTTTAGAACATGGTTTCCATAAACTAATACATACTTTGAACCATGGTTGACACAAATTTAAAACATTGCAAAATAACGAAACCTAACTAGTATTGGCATCGCAGATTTTGTGTGTTTTCTGCCAAGAAAGAACACTCTCAGGCACTCCCACTCACCCAAACTGGAAAATCCTGCTGGTGATGGTACCCCTGTTGGTTCTTTCGAGGAAGAACAACCAGAAACCTTCGTGCCTATTTTTGCTGTGAAGAAACAACACTCAGTCGTCGTCCTCCTCGTGGCTATCGCCATGGTAGTGTCGGCGGCAGCGCGTCTCGTCGAACACCTTGACGCTCATGTCGGCCTCGCCAAGGTAGGAGAACATGAGCACGAAGCCGGCTTCGAGGTGGTGGTTCTCCTAGCCGGTGTGGAGGTACATCTTGTCGCGCGCGTCGAATATCACGTCCACAATCCACCGGCAGCAGCCGCAAGCAGCCCCCCGCAGATGCAGCGAGGCCGGATCATCGCCGACAACGAAGTCGGCGGACTTGTCTGGCAGCCTCTGGATGCTGAGTGGGTCGCCCTTGAGGACGACGACGAACTCGAACATCACTTGCTGCTCCTCCTCCTGCAGGTCCGACGATGAAGACGACGGCGTCGTAGGCGACATCGAGCGTGCAGCTCTGCCGCGGCCACGACCACGGCCGCGACCTCGGCCTCCGCCTCTACCTGACATGGCGTCGACTTTTGAGATGGTGACAACTAGGGTTGGGGAGAGAGACGCTAGGGTTTGTGTGTGAGGGATGATGAGAGAGCGACCCTTTTTATAGGCCGGAGGGAGGCGGGGGAGCGGTGGCGCTCATTAACGCCAGCACGCAGAGCTAGGTGCGATGAGACGCTTCGCTGCGCCTCTGCGGGAATTGCACTGTCGATGCGCGCCAATAACTTCCGTCGCGAGGTTGGCGACGGTTAGGTTAAACTTCAATGTGCCGCTGACGCGTCGGTCCCGTCACTCTTCGCCTCGCTTTTCGTTGTGTCCGGCGTGCCCGGAGCGTCCCATGTGTAGCGGGGACGGGCTCGGAGCGCCGGACACCGTATTGAACCGCGTTTGATAAAAAGAGGCTTTGGGACACGCGGCTGAGAATGTTTTTTTGTCCGGCGCGCACCAAATCTCTTTGGGGACGCGGCTGGAGATGCTCTTATACTGCATTCCAATTACAGGTCACAACATGTACTATAATTTAAAAGAAAACAATAAATACGTTCAAAAACAAGTCCGCTCGAGAATAAATTATTATTGGGTCTTAACGGATAACCGATAATGTTTCTTCTCCGAGAAAAGAAGTTGACGACCCGTAGGCCTTCCACCTCCACGCAGCATTGCTCCGTCAGGCTTTCGCCCATCGCGGAAAATTCCCGACGGTCCCCCAACGGAGACAGATCGGACGGCCCGAGAGATCAAATTCTCTATCTTAGTATGTGTGCAGGATGGATTAGGTGGCCCCTGTCAAAGATAAGGTGGCTCGTCTATTTTGTCTATTCATCATAGCCACGTTACTAACTTGCAACTGAACTTTCATCCTAGCTACGTTACTAACTTTCAACTGAACTAGAGTAGATGTTAACAAAGCTGTCGACGTTAACAACACACCTTTGCTTTGTTGTGTTCCAGGGTGCAACGCTAAACGCAACACCTGTTCCCAAATTCGTAGCAAACCAGAAGCTGGTTATCCACTCAAGAGTGTAGTAGCGAAGGACCGAGCTACTCTTCGCGGTATAACTTTGTACTAAATCCGGAACGACTAATATGAAACAGAGCAAGTAATAGAGTTAAGATGAAAAGGCTAGCTATCAGCTGAATCTTGCGTCAAAAAGACAAAAAATAACTTGGCTCATCTAGGATTCATGTGGAAGACGTTTCCAAGCTTAAAACGTTTTGAGCAAAATGAGACGAAGAACCAGAGAAAGATCAACTACTACTTCATATATAAATTTATACATGAAGGGTTAGTATGTACATCAGCATCCCCGCCACAGGAAAACCGATCGAACAGGTAGGCGTTCTCTTACCAAGGCAGAAAAAAAGGGCCTAGTAGAAAGAAAAGAGGGAAAAAAGAGATCGAGCTAAAGCCTAAGATCTCTTCTTCGGCACTCCTGGATTTGATACAATGGTAGTACTCGACAGTCGAAATCTCTACTGCATCATCGCACACTCGCATGTACAGAGGTTGAAGACGAAAGAACGTTGTTGTTGTCTCTACGGGAACAGTCGAAGACGATGTGGGTTCTTCTTCAGGTTGGCTCCACCACCTCATCTCGGGCTCCTCCGCCGCTCAGGATCCATGGGTGCTCTGGAATTATCAATGTGTAATTTGGATTAGGATAAGCTGATAATTATGGGCAGATAATGAAGCCTGAGGAGTAGAATAATCTGACGAAAGAAACGAATCATGCACTTTTGAAGGAAATTATATTCCTAAAATATTCCAAATGCAGCACGGCAGCAATGTAGTAGAAGAATCCAACGAGAAGTACGGGCGGGGGCACTTACTGAGGACCTGCTCGGCGGAGAACCTTCTGGAGACGTCGCGGCAGATCATGCGCCTCAGCAGGTCCTTGGCCATGGGCGACACGCCGGAGAAGAGCCTGGGCGGGAACCTAAGGCTCCCCCTCAGCACGGCCGCGAACACGTCGGAGGCCGTCTCGCCGCTGAACGGGAACGCGCCGCCGGTGAGGAGCACGTAGAGGACGACCCCGGCGCTCCACACGTCGGCCTTCTCCCCGTACTCGCCCCCCGCAATCACCTCGGGCGCCACGTAGTGCGGCGTGCCGACGAGGCCCCGCGCGCTCTCCCCGCCGCCGACCCACGCCGCGGAGCCGAAGTCCGCGAGGCGGGCCCGCACGGGTCCGTCGCCGCCGCCGATGGCGTCGAGGAGCACATTGTCGGGCTTGACGTCGCGGTGCGCGACGCCGCGGCGGTGGCAGAGGGCGAGGGCGTCGGCGAGCTGCGCGGCGACGGCGGCGGCCTCGGGCTCCGGGACCGGCGCGCCGTGGCGGAGGCGGACCCAGTCGAGCAGGTCGGGGCCCGTGCAGAGGTCCATGACCATGTGCGTCCAGGCGTCGTCCTCGTAGACGGCGTGCACCTGCACGACGCCCGGGTTGCCCGCGGCGGCGAGGCGCGCCAGCTTGGGCTCGAGCTCGGCGAGGCCGCGGTCGAGGTCGTCGGCGAGGCGCGAGCGGTCGACGGACTTGACGGCGTAGAGGGCGCCCGTGGCGCGGGAGGCGCAGCGGTGGACGACGCCGAAGCGGCCGCGCCCGATCTCCTCGCCGATCTCGTAGTCGCGCCGGAGTTCCTCCTCACTCATAGGCAAGATCTGTTTTTTATCCTTCTCCGGGGTTGATTTTTTTTTGTTTCGCTGAGGATGGCTCGATCCGGGCAGGTGGGTAAAGGCCTATTTAACGACGAGCCCCGCAACTCAGGGCCAGAGCCGAATATTCGGATCCTTCTGGACTGGACAGGTTCCACTCTATACCGATTCTGCCCTCTCGTCTAGTGCCACGTACGTCTGCTTACAACACCCTGATGTACTCCGTAATACAGTATAATCTACGGTATACAGTACTGTATTAGAATTGCAAATTATAGCTAGATATATTAGGCTGAAGAAGAGTTAGGCAGTCAGCAAGCAACACGGCTCCGAGCTGAAACGTACCTCATAAGACTCCACCTGAAGTACTCTTGGCTTACGTTACACAATTACACTACTGAACCTTCCACAATACGCACCCTTATCTAATTCTATCACGGTTCCAATTATAGTTGGATAGTAGTATTGACTTGGCGAGCAGCACGACTCCAACACTTTTCTATGTCTAACACTAAATGTTCCCTGAATCCTAATACTACCAGTTTACAACAAGTTCAGGGGGCTAATCTGATTTAATTTAAAGGATTTCAACATAAATCTTGAAGGAGCCAAATTCATGGGGTTTATTTATATTTATATGGTGGTCGTTTAATTTGTATGATTGGATCCCGTAGAATTCTTATCTACGAGATTATGTGCGCTGCATTTTACTAGAAATCTAAAATCTACTTGAAACCTCATTTCGGTGATCATTTGTTTTCCTGTGATGAAACCAAACGAACTTTGTTGCATATATAAAATCCCATCGGATTTAAATAAGCGCGTTTCCTATTCGTAGGTTCGAATCTTGTAAATCAAAGAGGTAGTCTGCTCCATGAGCCATGATCTCTTCTTGACTATGCCTATATCGTCCTACCGTAAAGTGTCCATGTCCTTTGTTGTTGTAGAAACAGAGGTAAAAGATTTGCTGCTATCTAAGAAGAAGAGAATTAACCAGTTAATTAACAGGAAACGATGAGAACCTTCACAACAAAACACATGCGAACAACTCTCAAAGCATGGAACTCCCTCGACCCCTAGACAAACTATCTGAACGTGCTACAACCATGAACTATCGACGCCTGAACAAAGACCCAAGACACAAGAAACCCGAGGAAAATGGATCTAGCCATCAAGCAGCTTTCTTTGTGATGACTAAGAGTGATGACATTCTTCCTACTTTTGGTCCTAAGAATTTTCTCCACCTTCTTGATTTTACATCTCAAAGCTTTCTCGGTCAAGAGGCAAACTATCTCCTTAGAATATATGGGGCAAGCCGCCTCCAAACTAATAGGAAGGTCGCATAATTTTTTTGCAAAGAAAAACACGACGGAATATCAAAAGTGATACACGATCTAGATGCATACATATCTGGACAAATCTAGGACATCCTTTTTTTGACCTAACAGAGTTGAATGTTTGCACTCTTGTGGGTCGAACACAAAATTTGCATCTAAGGGCATGTTTGGTTGCCTGTGTCGTAATCCTGCATGCTTGGCGCAGCGAGATGATGAGCGCCCATGCGCATCGCGAACGGACCGCGGGCCATTTTTGGTCCATCGTTTGGTAGCATGTGCTGCACCGGTCCGAACAGAATTGCACATTGTTTGGATGCATGGAGACAGCATTTCATCTCTGTTCAGCCACAACACATGTGTTTGGTTGCCATTTTGGGCACCCTGACAACAGCTTCTCCTCACCACATTCAAATATGGTGACCTTACCATCATATAACGATACACAAACAGCTCAAACACGATCATAAGCACAGCAAACACTTATACACAACGAACAAAGTAATTCACACTTCCTAATCTAGCATCGAAATGGTAAGACGCTTGCCTAAACCTGGGAGAAGACTACCCAAGTCCAAAACAAGTGTTCAAAAGCCTCCTAGGGGCCAACACAACTACATGATCAGACATAAACAAAGGCAGTGATGGAGTAGCAGCACCTTAACGGCGAGGATCAGCAAAAAGGCCCTCGCGGTGCCTCTTGCAGCCGAAGACGCTGGAGCAGGACGTCTCCTTCCTGAAGACGGCGACCTTGAAGCCGTCGTCCTGAGGGGTGAAGACGAGCGTGTCATCGACGTGCAGCAAAATCCTGGTGCAGAACTCGCTCCAGGACTTGATGAACCCGACGCGCTGGCCTATCCACTCCGGTTGCACGTTCCACTCGCAACGCTCGCCCAAGTACAAGTAGACCTTTACTGGGGGGCATTTTCCTTAGCTTGTACTTCCTGATCAGGGGCTGCTGCATGTATGGCGGGACGGCGAGGGCATGGAGGTCGTGGCTCTCCAGACGAAGAACGCCGGCAGACGCTGTTATCACCAGATTTTGGCCAAATCAGGAGGTGGGCCGTAAGAGAGATGGGCTTGGAAGATTACACGTAGAAGATCTCTGAAGCGGCCTTGCACGAGGGGTTTGGGCTGGATTGCCCGTGTATCTTTAATTATGGTAGATTATATCTTAGATTAAAAGTTAGAGTTTGTATCGTGCACGGTGGGGATTATTCCCACGTTAGAAAGTCCCCTGGACTATAAATATGTATCTAGGGTTTATTGAATAAACAACAACAAACGTTCAACCAAACAAATCAATCTCGCGCATCGCCAACTCCTTCGTATCGAGGGTTTCTATCGGTAAGCGACATGCTGCCTAGATCGCATCTTGCGATCTAGGCAGCACAAGCTCCACGTTGTTCATGCGTTGCTCGCTGAAGCCTTGTTGATGGCGAGCAACGTAGTTATCATAGATGTGTTAGGGTTAGCATAGTTCTTTGCGTAACATGCTATCGTAGTGCAACCCTTGCATGTCTAGCCGCCCTCACACCTATCTTAGGTGTGGGGGCGGCACCCGCTTGATCGTTATTTAGTAGATCTGATCCGTTACGATTGCTCCTTGTTCTACAAGGATTAGTTTAATATCTGCAATAGTTAGGCCTTACAAAGGGGGAGGATCCAGCGGCACGTAGGGTGTCGTTCGCTAGTCCTAAACAGGATGTTCCGGGGATCAACCGTGTTGGTTTTTAGGCCTTGTTTAGGATCGGCTTACGATCACCGTGCGTGGCCGCGAGGCCCAACCTGGAGTAGGATGATCCGATTATGCGGTGAAAACCCTAAATCGTCGTAGATCTAATTAGCTTTATCTTGATCAAGCAGGACCACCATATATTCGTGCACCCCGTACGAATCATGGGTGGATCGGCTCCTTGAACCGATTCACAGGATAACCTGAGAGCCGATCGAGGCTCGTATTTAATGTTTACGTGTATGCCATGCAGGAACTAAGCGAGGCATCTCCATCACCTTCGACCAGGTATAGGTCAGGTGGCACGCCATCGGCATCGGACGTGTGACCGAAGGCTTTGCGGGCCGTCGCTCGGAGGACCTCCGCCACAGCTCTAGGTTGTTCCGGCTCTACGGTGTTGCCCGTCGCTGCCCGCCGGTGGGTTTCGACGACAACACACGCCCGGTGGGACAAGCTTCTACATCAACCACATCGCCATCTACATCGAGATGGCGGACGACACGCCAGTCACCTACGAGGAGCTGCCGACGAGCTCAAGAAGAGGTATGATGAGATCAAAGTCACCCTCGAAGCCGACCTCATCGGCTCTTTCGAGAACCCGTTCACATGGCATCGGATGGAAGGGGTTCTCACCGCAAGGTGCACTCGATGGGATAGACCTCTCTGCCCCGTCGGAGGAACGCACCAGGTCCCTGCGGCAGGAGATCAACTACTTGGTGGCTCACTCGCTACACCGCCACTCTGAGAACCTGGTCAACACGTTGGAGCGTGTCGCTCTTCGCGTGATCCAGGAGATCATGAGGCACAGTACTCGCCGTCGGGACCAGCTCTCGGGACGCATCAAGGAGAGTTGCCACTCCGGTCCCGTCCACCGCTGCCATATGCGTTGGCAGCACCAGAAGTGCCGGCTACACCGGCATTCGTCGTCTACAAGATCGGTGGTGACCCTAGTGACTACCAGTTCTTGCCCGAGGCGCCTAAGGAGATCCCTCACGGGTACACGTGCACGTATGTGCCAGATTGTGGCAGCTGGCACTCACAAACCAGGCCACAACATCGGGGACTTCGGGAAAACAGGAGGGACGTCGGCGACGAGCTTGAGAAGCAGACGTGGCTAACTAAGTACGCCACCCGACGAACCTCCATAGCTCAGCTCCTGTAGTTGGCTCGAGCTGGAAAAGCAAACATGGCTGGCTAAGTACGCCACCGGCGAATCTTCGAGAATTCAACTCTGCCCCGGCCGACGGATCAGATCGTACCATCGAGAGACCAATTCGGCATGGTGCCGAAAAGGAGGGCAATCGGCTATTCCAAGCCGTACCCGACGACTACGAGATGATCCCGCTACCACCCAAATATCGGCTCCCTGATTTCTCCAAATTCAGTGGATTAGATGGTTCCAGCTCCATCGAGCACGTCGGCCGATATTTGGCGCAACTAGGACCGGCTTCGGTGTCGGATCAACTACGCGTGAGGCTCTTCTCACGGTCCCTCACGGGATCGGCTTTCGGATGGTATACCTCTTTGCCACCGGACTCCATCCGGACTTGGAAGCGTTGGAAGAGCGTTCCATATGCGTACCATTCGAGAGGCTTAGTCGGCATTGCCGATCTAGCACAATTGCGTCGAAGCGCGGAGAAACGTGACAGAATACATCCAGCGCTTCGGGAATCTTAGGAACCGATGTTATTCGGTTCGTATAACTGAAAAAGAAGCAGTCGAGTTGCGTGCTGGCCTTGCAACACGCTCAAGGACATGGCCTCCAAAGCGATTATCCCTCACTGGCGCACATGGTTCGAAACTATCGGCATATGAACAGCGCCACCGGACTTGTACCAAGACAAGTTCAAGCGTGCGTAGTCCTGGTCGATGCAGAGGAAGACGGAGTTCATGCGGGAGACCAAGAGGTAGCGTGGCTGAATGGACTCGGGGAGGAACCCCCGTGTCCTGCAAATGGGTAAAGCCACCAGGCCCACCCGGGATTTGATTTTGACGTGACCAAGACTGAGCAAATCTTCGACCTCCTGCTCAAGGAGAAACAGTTGACGATTCCCGAAGGTCTCAAATTCCCCACGGTGCAAGAGAACGGAAAGCCATACGCAAATGGCACAACTCGCTATCCCATGCCACCAACGACCGCAGGGTATGGCGTCGGCACATCCAAGCGGCGATAGAAAAAGGGCGTCTAATTTTCAACCAGTACGCCATGAAGGTCGACACCCAGCCCTTTCCCGCCGTTAACATGGTGGAGTGCACTTACCCTGAAGGTTGCCAGCCAGATCCTCGTTCGGCATCAACATGGTAGGACCTGGGCACCACTCTGGCAAAGATGGAGACGAGGGCAGCTGCTCTCGTAGCAAGGACACAGAGGAGGCCGCTCCACGCGATCGGCTCCATCATGATGGCAAGCGCTACGTCAGGGGAGAGGTGAAGAACATAAGATATCGGCGACCCCTCTGATCACCTCCTCAACAAGTATGTAAGTCGGTATGACCAATGTCGACGGTCCAGCTATGATGATGAAGGAGATCGTTGGCTAGAGAAGCCAGAAGATATCGTCGGCATGATCATGAGGAGGAGGAGCACGAGCGCCGTGCCATAGAAAAATCAAGGGAGCAAGATGACAACGCCGGGCATTGGGACTGCCCCTTCTTCACTGCTGGGATTCGGGAATGAGCCGATTGCCCACAATCGGCAATTGCCCAGAATGCAACCAGAAGAAGAAGGAGGCAGCCAACGTGTCGTGTTCAAGCGCTTAGGGCCTCTCCCGCCAGAGCAAACGCTGAGTCCCTCGTGGGCAGATCTCGAGGATTCCGAAGACGAGGGGCAAGAAGAAGAAGAAGACAGTACCACCGTCCAAGGTGGTGCCCTGACGGACTCACAAAAGCGCAGGGTTCAGCGATTGCGCGGCCTGGAGGAAGCCGAAAGGTTATACCTGCATACTTTAAGGAAGGCACGACCCGAGGCTGCAAAGGTTCGGCGAACCCTGGATGAAGAGGTCGTCCACGGAAAATGGAGTGCGCCCCAAGCAAAGGAAAGCCGATGATGAAACATCGGCTGGCACAAACATGGTGCTCGTCCTTCCGACGGAGCTTAGTGCTCCACGATTCTACGATGCACTCAAGGTGGACGACAGAGGCGCATCAAGTCGAGGTTGGGCTGGTTTTATCCCCGACCGAGTAGCAAGATTAAACCAATGAGCAAACGGGGTGAGGCTGATCCTTGTGACCGGCCCCAAAAATTATGAAGGAACCATTACAGAACCTTCAGTCAACGCTCCAATGGATATGGAGGCCGATTCCGAATCGGCCAAAATTATCTTCACCACGTGTTCTTGTGTTCAGCATTGATCCACGGGGCAGCGGCCACGTCGGCGGATGAAAGTCAGCACGGATCCTTACGAGCCGACGTGCAAGTGCGTGCCCTGGCTAACCATAGAAGCCGATATCTGCGTCATTTGGCAGATTCGGCTCGGGGCATAATGATGAACATGCAGATAAGCGTGTGTAAACATGCGTGCAGTGAAACATTGGGGGCCGATTAAGAAAAATCGGCCAAATAAAAAAATTGCGCAAGAAGCGAAGCCGATGCGTAGCCATCGACTCTAGTACAGTTACACAAGACCAAGACCTGTGCATCCTCGCCGGTATTCTCGCCTTGAGACCTGTGCATCCTCGCCGGTATTCTCGCCTTGATTAAGGCTCGGGGGGCAGTTAACTTGGTAGATGCTCTGATTTGGGAGCCGATTGGAGTCACATCGACGGCCCTGCATTATGATCTTCTGAAGTAGTAAGGTGTTGCGGAGGAGGACTACTGAAGCTATGGAGAGGAATCGGGAAAAGAGGCCGTTGGCTTTTACAGGTTTTGGACCGTCCTGAAAGGGACTGGATTCTCAAAATAGCCGATGAGTAGTCATCGGCTAAGGGATTGCGGAAAATTATGGTCAAATCGCAGTCTGAAATTGGGAAGTGCTTGACCAACGGGCTAATCGGCATGTGAGTCCGGCTTCACGGGCGTCCAAAAGAGAAGAAATCCGATACGTTGCTATCGGTCTTGGCATAACAGGCGGAAGGAATGAAATTGGAGTAATTGAAGGATGAATTGAAAGAACAATTTCATTAATTCAAAGGAGCGGCTTTACAAGAAAGAGCCGATGGCTCTCAAAAGAGGGATCCGGTGCCTAGTGCACTGCTACTACTAGTCCTATTCTACTAGTCGTCGCTGTCCTCGTCATCACCGCCGTCGATGTCGTCGGCGCTGCTCCCAGGAAGCTCCTCGTCGCTGCTGCCCCAGCCTTTGGTCGGAGCTTCATCTTCCTCGTCATCATCCTCGCTGTCCGCCCAAGAGCGGAAGCGTTTTCGTCGGCGGGTACCCAGCGGAAGAGGAAGATTCATCTTCCTCCTCCTCTTCTCCTTCTTCGTCGTCATCTTCGTCTTCGCTGTCCGCCCACATGCGGGAGCGCTTCTTCGGCAGGAGCTTGGCGGAGGGGAGGCCTTGGCCTTCGCTACTTCTCCTTTTTTCTTCTCATTGTCGGAGGAGAGGGGGTTCACCTCGGAGTGAAGATCGTCCTCGTTCTTCCTCTTCGGCGAGGATTGGAGGGGAGGCACGAGAGGAAGAGGAAGAGGAAGACATTGCTACGGAGGAGGGTTTTTTTGTGCCGATAGCTAGAACAGAGGAAGGTGATGAAGAGGGCTAATCGATCGGCACGGTTAAATAATGGGAAGCCTGGTGGAAATTTAATGCCATTACGTTTCCGAGGAGATGACGCGAGCTATCGAATTTTGCAGAGAAGCTGAGAAGACAGGGCATAATGATAACGGATACTGCAACAGCTCTGCTCTGCCACGACATGACCCTTCAGAGGAAAAAAACAGAGTGGTTTTGGAATTATCATTGCCAAAACCAGGGGGCATGTGTTATCACCGATTTTTGGAGGTGGGCCGTAAGAGAGATGGGCTTGGAAGATTACACGTAGAAGATCTCGAAGCGGCCTTGCACGAGGGTTTGGGCTGGATTGCCCGTGTATCTTTAATTATGGTAGATTATATCTTAGATTAAAAGTTAGAGTTTGTATCGTGCACGGTGGGGATTATTCCCACGTTAGAAAGTCCCCTGGACTATAAATATGTATCTAGGGTTTATTGAATAAACAACAACAAACGTTCAACCAAACAAATCAATCTCGGCGCATCGCCAACTCCTTCGTCTCGAGGGTTTCTATCGGTAAGCGACATGCTGCCTAGATCACATCTTGCGATCTAGGCAGCACAAGCTCCACGTTGTTCATGCGTTGCTCGTGCGAAGCCTTGTTGATGGCGAGCAACGTAGTTATCATAGATATGTTAGGGTTAGCATAGTTCTTCGCGTAACATGCTATCGTAGTGCAACCCTTGCATGTCTAGCCGCCCTCACACCTATCTTAGGTGTGGGGGCGGCACCCCTTGATCGTTATTTAGTAGATCTGATCCGTTACGATTGCTCCTTGTTCTACAAGGATTAGTTTAATATCGCAATAGTTAGGCCTTACAAAGGGGGGAGGATCCAGCGGCGTAGGGTGTCGTTCGCTAGTCCTAAACAGGATGTTCCGGGATCAACCGTGTTGGTTTTTAGGCCTTGTTTAGGATCGGCTTACGATCACCGTGCGTGGCCGCGAGGCCCAACTGGAGTAGGATGATCCGATTATGCGGTGAAAACCCTAAATCGTCGTAGATCTAATTAGCTTTATCTTGATCAAGCAGGACCACCATATATTCGTGCACCCCGTACGAATCATGGGTGGATCGGCTCCTTGAGCCGATTCACGGATAACCTGAGAGCCGATCGAGGCTCGTATTTAATGTTTACGTGTATGCCATGCAGAAACTAAGCGAGGCATCTCCATCACCTTCCCGACCGGTATAGGTCAGGTGGCGCCTGCATCGGCATCGGACGTGTGACGAGAGGCTTTGCGGGCCGTCGCTCGGAGGGACCTCGGCCAGCCGCAGCTCTAGGTTGTTCCCGCTCTACGGTGTTGCCCGTCGCTGCCCGCCGGTGGGTTTCTGACGACAACAGACGCCTGGCAGCGTGCCCCAGGTTAGTAGGACGGCCGGCGTGAAGCCTCGGCGCTGTGATCTGGTGGTGGGCTTCCATGCACGCTACGTTGGGATCACGCAACTACACACGGACGACATAGTCATTATCGTTCAGTATGGGCCCGCCCGAGAACAGTTCCAGGAAGGGCCAGTTCTACAGAAGCACAATGAAGCAATGTCAAGCTCAAGCAAGCAATGGCATGGACAATCAGAAGCATGGACTTGCACAAGCAGAAGAAACCAATGCCAAGCTGAATCGAGCAATGACATGGACAAGCAGAAGCATGGAATTGCACAAGCACAAGCAAGCAATGACATGGACAAGCAGAAGCATGGAATTGCACAAGCACAAGCAAGAGCATAAGCTAGCAATGCCAAGCTCAAGCACAAGCACAACTAAGCAATGCCATTGCCAAGCAGAAGGAATGTCATAGACAAGCAGTGTCATGGACTTGACATTGTGCCAATGCCAAGAACAAGCACTGTGAAGCCAATCATGGTGCTTGAGCTTCGCATTGCTTCCTTGTGCTTGACAATGGCAATGCCAAGCTCAAGCAGTGTCATGGACTTTACATTGTCAAGTCCATGTTGGTGCTTGAGCTTGGCATGGCAAGCATAAGCACATTGCAATGAATCCTATCTACATTCACATCTACAATGTCATATAGTCGACGTAAATAGGCGACAAGGAGATTGAGTGAAGGTACTTACGATTGGGTAGAGCGACAGCGGCCCACTCTGAGGAGGAACAAGACGCGCGCAGGCACCGGTTGGTCCTCGAGGAGGTCGCACTCCAAATCTGGGTGGAGGAGAAGGCGGAGCCGGTGCGCAGGTCCTCAGCGACGGAGGTGGTGCAGCGGTCGGGAAGCGGGGCGCCGATGTGTTGTCGTCTGCCTCCGAGCACGAGGCCGGCTGAACCCCGGTGGCGGCGCGACGGGAGGCGCGCCATAGGAGGAGGCGAGGAGGCCATGACGGCGGTTGATGGGACATGGTGGTGTTGTATGTGCCTGGAGTGAATGGGGAAAGAGAAGCGGTGAGGGGAAGTGGGGAGCGAGGACCAAGACAATGTGTTGTCTCCCGCGCTTCTCCACGCGTGCAATCGTTGCACGCGGGCGTGCAAAATGGCACGACAACGGGCCTGGCCCCGGAGAAACTGCCAATTCGGTCGTTCCTCCAGGCCTATCCCATGGGTTCTTTTGAGAACCGATCGGATCACAACACGAACTACTTACAGACAATCAAACGGACCATTTTTTTGTTGGAGGATGCGAGCCAAAGGGCTCCCGGTCTACCAAAGACGCCCTAAGTGTCTGACTCCGGCCGGGACAGACCGTAACGGCCATAACGATAACGGCTTTTGGACAAAGCTTGGGCCACTGGCCGGTGGGTCCTCTTTCGGGACAGACAGGTACGGTACGGGCGCCGCCACGTACGCGAGCACGTCTACCGGACCTCCAGCCGTACGTGGACGCTTCCCATCGTGACGGTACGGGGCATAAAGGCATATCCGTTTTCTGATAAGATCACGCAGTTATATAAGCCATATCTCCTGCGCCTCTAACGTAACTGTCGGGCTACATGAGAATATATTTGGAGGCTCCCGAGCTTAATAAACACTTATCTTGAGAACGCGATTCCTTTTCTTTCCAAATCGCGTGTGGCGTAGCGGACTGCTCCTAGTTTATATACGCACTAGCTCGTTCTGGAACATAAGCAGATATGGAGATCTCCTTAGTATATATCAATTCATGGCACATTGCGTTTCTCCTTTAGCATATTTTCTGTGCAGCACCATGACAGAAAGTCAGAAAGATGATAAAATGCCCGGTTGATTTTCAGTTCTATGCGAGCATATGCCACTCAAGATCCATTCTGGCAAACACGAGTGACTTGCCGTTAGTATTTGGTGGACATGAACGGCCGTAATCGCAAATTGAATATAAGCATTGGTTGACCTAAAACCCATATAAACCATAAAAAGTGATTTTTTGATTCGCATGGGCAGAATTTTATCACAAAGGTTCATTTATAATCGTTATCGCCTTTTAGGTTCGTTGCACTACTTTATATATAATTATCAATAGATCGAGAAAGGTTCTCGGTACTTGAACTTGAATCTTAGCAACATGTTGTGTTGTTTAGGTTAACCTCACAAACACTTTGCTATAATGCCTCTCGGGGTCTTAGAGCATCTCCACTCGAGGGCTCTAAAGGCCCCTTAAAGGGCCATGGAGGTGTCGACGTAAAAAATTGTGCCAAGGCAACCCCCTCCCTCCCAATTTCGTTTTGCCGCCGACGATGCCCAATTAGTAATCCGGGGCTCCCAAGCCAAACCCAACCTAGCGAGGGGGGCAGGGGCGCCACATGGATGCATGTTGAAGGGAAGCATGACGGGAAATAATGTGCGAAGCGGCGGTCGTCGTGGGCCAGCGCTGTCCGCGGCTGCGAACATGCCTATTCATATTTTTCCTCCTTGCCTTTCGTGTCCCGTTAATGGCCTGCTCTCTGTGCGAGCCTTTGCAGCAAAGGCGGGTGGACGGCAGCAACGACACGTAAAAAGGTTTTGTTTTCACGATGTTCTTGGCAATAAAAGGTTCCACCTTTTTTAAATAAAAAGTTAGCAAACATGGACGTGCAAAGGGTTCCATATACAACATGCAGTGATTTTATCCACTACCCTCCCTTCTATAATATAAGGTGTATTTCATTTTTCTGACCGGTGCTTTGACCAAGAATTACTCATTTAACATGTGTTTATGTCATAAAAATATAATCTTTTTTTGAAGCACACAAGTCAAGTGTGTTTAAATAGGAATACAATGACATCAATTTTATTTTCATATTAAATATATACAAATAGACTAATTATTGGTCAAAGCGTTGGTCATGCCGGAGGTAGCACTAGCTATTTAGATTTGTATTTGCAAGGAAAGATGTTCACCTAATCACCACAAAAGTCTTTTACTCTGTCCGGCCCTAATTAATAAGTATCATACTCCCTCCGTCCGTGAATAAGTGTACATCTAGGTTTTGTGTTTAATCAAACTCTTTAAACTTTGACCAAATATATAGGGAAAAGTAGTACTCCCTCCATCCCAAAATATAAGGCGCCTAAGGTTTGGTCAAAAGTCAACGCGTTTAAAGTTTGACCAAGTTTATACACAAAAATATGAATATTTACAATGCTAAATCATTATCAATAGATTCACCCTAAAGTATATTTTATTAATATGTCAATTCGATATTGTAGATGCAAATATTTTTTCCTAAATATTTGGTCAAAGTTTGTAAAGTTTGACTTTTGACCAAACCTTAGACGCCTTATATTTTGGGACGGAGGGAGTAGGATTTATGAAAATAATTTAGTATCCCGAGATTCGTTTTGAAATGTAGTTTCAAATTATACCAAAATCTCATTATATATGTTTCTACTTTTTTTTCCAAGGTTGGTCAAAACTTAAAATATTTGACTTAGTACAAAAGCTAGAAGTACACTTATTTGTGGATGGAGGGAGTATACTATATCCACTATAAGTGTACTTTGACCTACGTCAATTAATTTGGGCTGCAGGAAATACTCTCGATGTCTATAATATTTTGATAAAATTAAACTTTTCAAAGTTGGACCAACTATGTAGAAAAAAATATCCCAAAACAATTTATTTAGAACTGCCGTGAAATATATTTTCATATTAGGTGCATTTACATTTGTAGTTGTTGACAAGTGTTTGTATATAGGTGCTCAAATTTTGAAAAATTTAACTTTAATAAAAAGAATTGTAGGCATCCTAATTTAGAAAGATATTACCACTGGATGCTGGGCCGACATTTTCTTCATTCGCATTACATTAGCACTCGTGTGCCTTGCGTGGTTTTATTTTTCTCGACAGGGGAAAAAAGAGGTATGTCGTGGCTTGTACGATCGTCCCATTTCGTTGGTAATTAACTAATTATCAGTTTGTGTGGTGGCATGGAGGGAGCCCAGCATCACCGCACAGGCACTTGTTGAGCTGGAAGGCGGACTCGCCGAACCTCACCGCAGAACCGCTGGGCACCATGCCGCAGAGCCTGTTGCTGCTGACGTTGAAGAACTGCAGGCCGTCCAGGTTCAGCACCTCCACCGGGATTCCACCGCTGAGCCTGTTGCCGCTGAGGTCGATGCTGGTGATGTGGGGCTGCGCGGCGAGGGACGCCGGGATGCCGCCGGTGAGCCGGTTGGAGGAGAGGTCCAAGAACTGGAGCGCGGTGAGCGAGCCCAGGTAGGACGGCACGGGGCCGGACACGCCAGTCCCGGAGACCGTGAGCGCAAAGAGACCGGAGATCCTAGCGAGCTCCTTGGGGATGGGACCGTACAAGCCCGGAACCTTGTACAGCGTCAGGTCCACGAGGCTGGTGAGCCCGACGATGGCGGCGCCGGGGATAGGGCCGGCGACGTTGTCGTCCTCGACGATGTCGAGGCCGATGACGTTCACGTGGCCCGTGGCCGGGAAGTATTCGCACTTGATGCCACGCCAGTGACAGCACTTGGTGGCCGCCGTCCAGGACGCGAAGTAGGAGGCGTTGTTGAAGGCCGCCTTGACGGCGACCAGCGCCGCGATGTCGCCGGCATTGCAGTCATTCCTGGACGCCGACTCCACGCCGGCGAGGAGGAGCAGGACGATGGTCGCGTACAAGGACAGCATCATGGGATCTGCAGGGTTTTTTTTTTTAACATTATCATGGGATCTGCAGGTAGTTGAAACGGATCAAGCTAGTGCACATTGTGTCGTGTGATGTCGTGTATATATACTACACACGTACACACATGCATGCAAGTTGCAAGTTTTGGCGCCGCTGTATTGTTCGAACAAACATTACTAAGCTAGCCCCAGGATTTGGTCGCCAAAGGATTGATACGGTGCTGGTTCAATGGGCTATCTACTACAAACTTGCAGTTAAGTTTGGTGCACCTGCACTCATTCATTATCGGACCAAAGGATGGCTGTTCAAATACTGTCTGTATGGTATGGGTGATGCACGAGCTAGTGTTTTCTTAACCAACTAGTCAACTACTACCATAGTGTAGTGAGTGATTCATCCACTGAATTATTGACTAAAACACTACCGCATCGGTGAGAAACACCAGACGTGTATTCTAATTATCTAATATTCTCTTATTTGTCAAAATAAATATTATCTATATTTTTTGGGGTTCTAAATTAATATATCTAAGAAACAGTTAAGTGCATCTTATCCAATGAACTGTAAAAATTTGCTACTCCCTCTGTTCCATAGCTTGAACTAAGAAAAGAATTGTGGAACAAGCGCAGTAACTTCTATTTATATAATATTATCCTATTTTGTAAAACAAAAAGTCACATTTTAATTATAATTTAACAATGTGTTTTTTTCCTAGAAGTGGCCATAAACTACATTTTTAACTCTTTAAAAGATAAATGTTTGTATAAATATTAAGACTAACATTGCCATTTGGAAAAATAAAATCAGGCTTATGTCATCTGAGCAAATCCACTTGTCAATAGCAAACTAAGTAGTGATATTCATATTTGAAGGGATTAAAATGACCTTTTGAACTATAAAATATTTTCCAAAAATATGAAACAAGGGTGGCGTGGCAACATGTGAGAAAATTCAAGAAGATAATAATGAGATAAAAGGGTAATGATGTGTTTGAGGCAATTAAAGCAATTTAAAAAATTGAACCTGCAATCCAAACCTCATTGCAACTTTAGGATATTTCAATGGACTTTTTCTCTTTAAAATACATCATTGATATTCGTTCTATATAGTATTACTCTCTCCATTCCAATGAATAAGGTTTTATTTTCTGAAAAGTCAAGCTAAGTAAATTTGACCAAACTTTTAGAAAAACTATTAGCAACTATAATACGATATAGATATCATATAAAATACATTTCATGATGCATCCAATGGTATTGATTTTGTATTGTACATGTTAATAATTTATTCTAATAAATTAGTCAAAAATTACATAGTTTGACTTTGTAGAAAAATATAATCCTTAGTCATTGTAACAAAGGTAGTATAACCTCATACAAAACTTTTCTCTTTCTTAAAAAGGAAAGCGTTCTAGACGCATGTCCTGGAAACGAGTCTAGCGAGACACACTGCTTAGAAAGCCAATTATATATTTTTGTATTACTTTTATCCACCCGCACCCCACGATAACAAATGGCATATACATCGTGAAAACATCCTCACAATTGACAATTTAAAGTTGGTCCCTCGATTCATAATACCGTGAATTTTGATCCCTTGAAATGGTTTGGTCAATTCCATGACAGTTTGAAATGATGTGGTTCCTACATATAGACCATCTGACCTAAAAGTATCAGATATCTTACAAATTTTGTTTGTGATATCCTATCTATTTGAATAAGAAAGCAGATATCCAAACAAATAAACTTGTGAAAAAGGCATTTATATTTGTTGGACTTCCGATTCTTTTAACCTTATCTTTTAAATTTTATTTTAGAATAATTCTATTTTTGAATACACTTTTTGATATATAAATTCTATTTTTTGAATATGTTTTCGCCAACCTTTCTTGAATAGTTCTTTTAGTAATTCTATAGTTGGTCTTAATAAAATTGGTGCTGTGCCATGTAACATCCCAAGTTTCAACAATAATAAACAAGGACGAGAAATTCCCCAAACCCAAAATTTGCATTTAACAAAAACTTTTTCCATGCATATAGTGCCACATATAGATATATGCATTTGAGTGATACTCTTTTGTGCAATTGCCATGATGAGTGTTAGTATGACTAAGTATTGTTAAGTGAACCCTAAGCAAGATCACTAAACCCTAATTTGAGGAGAAATAAAGAAAATGGGAAAAACCCATCTCTCACTCTCATACACTCTATGTAAAATAACCAATCCTCCACCAAGGCCAAGTTTGCTTGCCCCATTGCTTCTAAAATGCTTCAATGTGATAAACTAACCCTTTTGCATCCTTGGATCAAGAATCAAATCAAAAGAAATCAAGATTTCATCACACATGTGATAATGGTCACATAACCCAAATTTATTTTCTTCACCACTTTACCCCTCTGTATTTCTCAAATCTTAAACTAAGCAAGGTCAACTAAAGCCAGGTCATCCAAGACCATGTCAAGGTGAGTAACTTTGATGTTGACCACCCTCCCTAAAGTTGACTAGGTTGACCAGAATAAGAGGGCAAAGAGGGAACCCGAGAGAGAGAAGAAGATCACCCCAATTTTGAAAAGTTGCAAATCAATTCCAAAGTGAGTGCCACCACCACCAATACATCCCAAAAATTATATAAATGAGATTCACCAAAGAGTTTTTCAAATTTCAAAATAAATTTTCATGCGGGCATTTTATCGAACAGGTGGCAGGCAGCTTCTAGAATAAGTGTTACATGCTATTATCCAGCAGTTTTGACCCTAAACCACTTTTGCAAAGTGATCATCAGCCTCCCCTACACCCCCTGCCTCTAGCCCAGTACTTGCATGGCCGATTAAAGTCGAGGAGAAACCCTAAAACATGCTACACAATGCCATGCCGGCCACCTTTGGCACCCCTCTCCCTAGCCTCTCCCTCGTCGTTTCTCCATGTCTGCAAGCATCTCTGATACATAAGGATCACGCCCGTACCACTGGATCGATCGCCATTGCACGGCACTGCCAGAACGCCCGCGTCCAAAACGTGCCAGGACGTGCCAGCGTGGTGATCACGCCCTGGACGCGCAAGGACGCCACGCACTCGACCGCTCCCGTCCTCGCCCTGCATCCCTATCACCGCGTCGAGCATCGCCTCTGCACCCTCTACACGCTAGACGGACGCCCGTGCCTGCCCTGCATCATCGCCGTCGCCATAGCCCAAATGATGCCGCGCGCCCAGGGATAGACATTGCACGCGCCCGAGCTCTCCCATCACCCTTTTCTCGGTCTCGATACAGGTTGAGCATCTCCCGTACACCAGCTAGCCATAGCCGTCCTTCGCTTGCCCTTTCGCTCGCCGGAAACGCCACGCCATGGCCGCGCCCTTGCAGCACCCCGCGGCACCCCTCGCCACTATAAATAGAGGCCCTCCCAGCAAGCTCTCCACACCATTCGACTCCCCTCTCACCACTGATCTTCCTCACCACCATAGCTTGATCGATTGCCGCCGGAGGAGGAGCAATTTCAAGATCGGAGCCGCCGGGGGACGCAGCTCACCGTCGACGATTGGCGCCTCCCCGCGCCGCCGCTGCTCCCAACCTCTTCCCCATCTACTACACCTTCACCGCGCATCTGCCTGAGTCCTGCATCGGCTGGTAGGCTCCCCTACCCCCTACGCCGCCGTGACCTCGTCGGAATCCCGTCGGTGACGACGACGCTCCCCAGCCGTAGATCTCAGTTCTAATCCTACGGCTATTCTTTCGCGTACCGTTTCGCTGAGTTAAGAGGCGCCGACAGGTGGCCCCCACCCTGTCAGCGCGGCCCGAGCGCGCCAGCCGCGTGTTGGGCTGCGAAGCGCTGCCAAATTTCGTTTCGGCCCATTAACTTTTCCCGCCGAGCCCACCAATTCAAATCCAGTTTATTCTTTATCCAAATTTTGCTCTGCTGAATGTTTAGTAAAATTTGAATAATTTGAATTCTACCAAACCAAATCTAGCAAACTTTATACTGTTGGAAAGCCCATGAATTTACCTATCCAATGCCACTGGCCCCATCTCCATTTTCTTTGTAGATTTAATTTGACAAAAAAGACAAGACAGGGACTTTTACACTTTCAAACTTTATTTAAAATTCAACCAAAATAGATTTTTGAGTAATTCCAATTCTAATAAATCACAAATGATGTCCTCTAATTGATTATGCAATAACATAGCCCTGTTGTTTGTATGATCATGGACTAGATCAAATAAAATGGCTATGTAGTCATTTCTATAGCATTTTAAAGTGGAATTCAAACTCAACCCCAATATGAGAATTACCTCTCATTTAAATTTTGATCCTAAGTACTAATAACCAGGGGGAATGACTTAGGCTAATGAACCCTTGAGAATTATTACTTAGAGATTTTAATTCATTTAAATGTTAAGTTTTAAAACCATGTGAAGTATAGCACTTCAATTAAATTGAACTCACATATAATAGATATGAAATGTTGACTTTGAGTCAACCTATATTTCATACCTTATTATTATATGAAGAGATTAAATCTTAATAAGAGGTAATAAAAAGGAATGAATTCTTTTAAAGACCTACATACCAAATTTAAGAAATAGGAATAATGAGAGGAAATTATTTTCTCTCTACTAAAGACAAATCAAATAACCCACCATGCCATGTTTGATTTATACTAGGACTAGTGTGTGAACTCTTTGAGTGTTGCTAGTTTAGTATGTGAGCTTGGTTTAGTATTTATACCTCGTATTCGTATATAGACGCTAGTAACGAGGAATACCAAGAAGAGGAGGGCTACTCTCAGGAAGAAGAAGAGAACTTCAATAACTACCCAGCTCAAGGCAAGCTAACCCTTGCTAAACACAAGTGCTTAGCTCTACAAGAGCAAAGGCACCATCACACCTTACTTTTATGTATTACCTATCCCATGTTTTTACTTACTTTTGCTTTTGCTTATTTATTTCAAAGTACTTTTTGATTTATGATTCATTTGTCTAGATTAGAACAAGAGCATCAAAGTTAGCCTAAGCAAATAAAGCTAGATAGCACCCCCTCATGACTAGTTGCTATTGCTAAGAACTAAAATTGACTACTCTAGGTGGGAACATGTGTGATTTTGAACTGAAGTGAAAGATTTTTGAAGGTGAATATGACCAAGAGAAGATGGTGATTTTTGATAAAACTGATATTGGTTTGAATGCGATACCCTTCCAATTATACAAGTACCCCCACAATACCTGATTATGGGTAGGGCTTAACTAGAAACTTGTGTATTTTAGTATGGGTTCCCTCTGAACAAACATCATAGGGGTTACGCCGCGGCTGCCTCCGTTACTGGTGGATTGATGTTGAAATGAGGTGAATGTACGGCCCAAGCCCTGTGCAGTTCCCGGGTTAACTGCGGTTTTCACCGGGAGGCCAAGCTCATGGGGAGAGGTGCTCATACTAGCATATATAAGTGAAAGGTTTCGATTGATGATCCGCGTACTGTGTTACGATGATTCGAGGTTACCCTCGACGGATGTAATCAAAAGTTGTGGCACAAGAGTACAACCTCTGCAGAGTGTTAAACCTATTCGAATAGCCATGTCCACGGTTACGGACGATTGGAAAGGCCATACTATCTCCGTTATCATTAAAATGTTTGGTTCTAGAAATGAATGGTGGTTTGAAAGGTGACATTATGGTGATCCATAATGAGTTGTGGGAATGACACTAATGTTCCCACTTGAGTTAGTCTAGCACATGATTTAGGTTTTACCAAAGATTTATGAAACTAAAACTTGGCTTTATGCAAATAAACCTAGAGCTTAGCACCTCTTTACACTTATTGAGTTATTTATCTTAGAGTTAGTTGCGAGTACTTTAAAAGTACTCATGGCTTTGCCCTGGCTATTCCAACGCCAGACTATGAAGGAGAGCACCAGTATCAGGATGACGGACAACGGACGTCTACGATAACTAGGATCGTCTTCTAACGTCAAGCGTTGCCTGTGAAATAGCTCGTCCACTACTACTTCGCTTCCGCTACTATTTGTGATGTTGAACAATATATTCGTGTAATATTGGATCATGTGATCTATGGTTGTAAGACAATATGTGTTGTAATAAATGATGACTCTATGCTACTTACTATTATGTCTCGCAAAAACATTATTCCTGGGATTGCGATGTACGGCATAATAGGCATCTGGACTTAAAAATCCGGGTGTTGACAAGTTGGTATCAGAGCCGTTGTTTGACCTTAGGAGACCCTAGTTAGAATGGACGCTCAAAAACTTAGTTTCGAATTTCATGAGTTGACTAGTTATGAAAATCTTATTCACCCCCTTACCTTGAAGAGTCTTTTACAAACTTTAAATTCATGCCCTTCTTCTAAGAGAATTAAAAATTTGGAACACTTGCACCTAGCTAACTTAATCCTCTCATCTCTCTACAGATGGATCACGTCGTGGACGCACAGCCCTTTCTCCAGACTGAGTTCTATCAGTTGGGGAACGGTGGAGAGATCATCTTCGAGAGGGACCTCTTCTCCCTCTCCGAGTTCCTCGGGCGCCCACCACCGGAAGTCTTTGGCGGAATGCTGAATGACCAACCCGGTGGTCAACTTCAGTGGGTGATCATGGTGGACCTTCGTGGAAGGTTCACGCTCCCAATGAGCGCAAGGATCCAGTTCTCCTTCAGGGAGAACAACTGGGCGGATGGTCTCGCAAGGGGACTTCAGGAAGGACTCGCACGTCTGTGCGGGCAAAACTTCATGGACTTCACCGACAGTCGCTTTGTGCACTATGCAAGGCACAACTCACTCGGAGTGCCAATGAACCTGCCGTCACACCCGCAGCTTCGCCACCATGTTGATCATCTTGACTTTATGCTGAGCGAGACCCGCATCGACCTCGACAACTCCCGCGAATACGCCAACCACACTCACATCCAGTTGGCGCAGCAGGCGGACACCATCAAGGTGATCGCCGGAGAACGCAGGGCACTCCGCCGTGCCAACCAGAAGAAGGATCACGCCATCAACCGCCTGAAGACCAGGATCGCCACTCTGAAGGCGACCATCGCTGCACAAGCTGAGCAGATCCAGGAGCTGGAAGGCGAAGGTGAAGGGGAGAACATCCAGGGGGACGGCTACTCCTACATCAGCAACGACGACGACTACGAGGAGGAGGAAGACGACGACCTGGAGTTCCACCCTTACGAGGATGGCCACGAGCACCTCGATGCCGGGGTAGACAATGTCTATCCTATCAACGTCGATGGCGAGTAGTCCCGTCTGAGCACTTGCGCCCCGTGTTATGTATTGGTCCTTTGTACCCGCCCCATGTATCGTAGATTGTTGAAAGGGTTCTTAAAACCCTCCTGAACATCTGGCTTGTAATATGTGCTACCTCCATGACTATGTTTGTGTGTGTGTAATATTATTATATTTATGAATCAAGTTTAAGTTGTATTTTACCCCAAAATGAGCCATAGACATTTCCCTCTTATCTCATGATCCCTATCACTGTTCAGATGGCACCCCCAACTCGCAACATGACTCAGGAGGCAATGATGCAGATGTTGCAACAGATGTTGGCTGATAGAGAAGTTGAGAGAGCTGAACGGCAAGCCAACCTAGCTGCACTTCAACAACTTGCTCAGGGAAATCAAGGCCACGGAAACCACGACCACCCAGGGTCAAAGCTGAAAAACTTCCAGAACACTAACCCACCTATGTTCAACAAGACCGAGGAACCCCTCGATGCTGATGATTGGCTCCAGACTATGGAGAACAATCTCGAGGTTGCCGGAGTGGAGGACAACGAGAAGGTGTTGTTCGCCACCCACTATCTGGCTGGACCTGCACGTGCCTGGTGGACCCGCCCATGCGGGGAACCTGATGACTTGGGAGGACTTCAAACTCCAGTTTAGCAAGTATCATGTGCCCCCGGGTTTGATTAAGAAGATGAGGGATGAGTTCAGGGAACTGAAGCAAGGAAGAATGACCGTGGTAGAATACCGCGACAAGTTCCTCACTTTGTCAAGGTACGCCCCGGATGAGACGACACCGTCGAGAAGAGGAAGGAGAGGTTTCTGAATGGACTGCATGATGAGATGCAGACTGTGCTGATCAACATCCCCTTTGCTGACTTAGAAGCACTCGTTGACTCCGCCATTCAGATGGAGGGAAGATACACCAAGCCAATGAGAATCGCAAGCGCCGTATGATGAACCAGAGTGGGCCCAGCAACAACCACAAGTATCGCCCCAACTCAGGTGGAGGGTTCGCCCCAAGAAACAACAAGCCCCCAATGCAGAATCCACGTCCGAGTTATCGAACGGAGTGGAGGAAACCCCAGGTCAGGAGGACACACCAACTACAACAACAACAACAACCACAGCAACTTCAACCGCGCCCTACCTCGCGCCCCCAACAATAACTCCAACACTGCTCCACGGACTGGGAGCAACGCTGTTCCCATCACCCCCAAGGACAAGTCCACCTACAACTGCTACGAGTGCGGAGTGGCTGGACACTTCTCCTATGAGTGCCCCAAGAAGCTCGCCAAGACGCCGCCAACACCTGGGCCCTGCGCAGCAGCAGCGTCGTGTCACCACCAACAAGAAGTTCGCCCCCAACAACCCGAACAACCGCAACGGCCGCCTCTACCACATGAATGCAGAAGAAGCTCAGGAAGCCCCGGACGTTGTACTGGGTATGTTTTTGTTAACTCAATACCCGCAAGAGTGTTGTTTGATTCTGGAGCATCGCATTCATTCATCACCGAAGATTTTGCATGCACTAGTAAGATTCAACCCATCAGTTTGAAGCATGTCATGATAGTTCAAATTCCTGGATCAACAACTAAAGCTAGAAAAATTTGCAAAGATGTGCCAATCAGAATACATGAAATAGAATTCTATGCAAATTTGATTGGGAGCCAAAGGTTTGGAAGTAGTCCTGGGAATGGACTGGATGGCGAAACATCATGGACTGATTGATTGTGCCAAGAAGGCCATCACCATGACTAGTAGCATCGGAATAATAGTCGAACACATATCTGAAAAGATGCCCCGAAAATTCACTTGTAACCAAAGCCTAGCCAAACCCACTTTGGATCAGATCGGGTCGTTTGTCGATATCCTGATGTGTTCCCGGATGATCTACCCGGTATGCCCCAGATCGGGATATCGAGTTTATCATCGAGTTAATCCCGGAACCGGACCCATAGCCAGAGAGCCTACAGCATGAACCCGGAGTTAGTGGAACTGAAGAAGCTGGATGATATGCTATTCAAAGGTCTGATTCAACCAAGTGCGTCACCCTGGAGGTCGCCAGTTTTGTTTGTGGATAAAAAGGATGGTGCCACTCGTTTGGTTACAGACTATCGTAAGCTTAACGATGTCACCATTAAGAACAAGTATCCATTGCCCAAGATAGAAGATCCAGCTGACCGGAGCCCGAGTATTCTCAAAGATTGATCTGCGGACAGGATACCATCGTTGAAGATTCGTGCCACCGATATCCCCAAAACTGCTTTACCACGGATATGGATTGTATGAGTACAATGTCATGTCATTTGGATTGACCAATGCCCCCGCTTACTTCATGAATCTCATGAATAAGATCTTTATGAACTTCCTGGACAAGTTTGTCGTTGTTTTCATCGACGACATCCTCATATACTCCAAGTCCGAGGAAGAACATGAGCAACATTTGGAAGTGGTCCTCGATACCCTTCGGGAACATCAGTTGTATGCCAAGTTCAGCAAGTGTGAGTTCTGGTTGAAAGAAGTAGGATTCTTGGGTCACATCTTGTCAGCCGGAGGAATTGCCGTTGACCCCGCAAAAATCAAGACTGTTGAAGAATGGAAAGCCCCAACCACTCGGACCGAAGTCCGTGCTTTTCTTGGATTGGCGGGATATTACCGCCGATTCGTTGAAGGGTTCTCGAGTATAGCAAGACCGATGACCCAATTGTTGAAGAAGGACCGGAAGTTCGAATGGACCGACAAGTGTGAAGAGAGCTTTCAACAGCTCAAGTTAAGATTGACAACAGCCCCAATACTGGTTATGCCGGACATTACCAAGCCCTTTGATGTGTTGTGACGCCTCCAAGATTGGTCTTGGATGTGTGTGATGCAAGAAGGCAAAGTGATATCTTACCTATCAAGACAGCTGAAGCCGCATGAACAGAACTACCCAACCCATGACTTAGAGCTAGCAGCAGTGGTGTTAGCGCTGAAAGTATGGCGTCATTACCTCATGGGTAATCGATGCGAGGTTTATTCGGATCACAAGAGCCTGAAGTATATCTTCACGAAGGAGCTGAATATGAGACAGCGCAGATGGATAGAGTTAATCAAGGATTACGACATGGAAATCCACTATCACCCCGGCAAGGCCAACGTGGTAGCAGATGCTCTGAGTAGACTGCCGTGTCAATTGAACTCCATGTTAGCAATTGAGCAACCTAGCCTGTTTGAAGAGTTTGAACATTTTAGACTTGAACTGGTTAGCGAAGGATACCTCGCCAGCATTGAACTCCAACCCACCCTGATTAGTCAGATCAAAGAAGCTCGAAAGGAAATGCTAGCATTGACGGAATCAAGAACCAAATAGCCGCCGGAAAAGCACCAGGATTCACCGTAGATGAAGAAGGAGTGCTATGGTATAACAAGCGCCTTTGCGTGCCGTCAGACTCAGAATTGAAGCAAGTTATCCTAAAAGAAGCTCACGACACCCTATACTCCATTCACCCGGAGGAACCAAGATGTACCGGGATTTGAAGGAGCAATTCGGTGGCATGGAATGAAGAGAGAAATTGGAAGCTACATCGCCAAGTGTGACATCTGTCAAAGAGTCAAAGCAGAACACCAATGCCGCAGGACTGTTGCAACCCCTACAGATTCCCGAATGGAAGTGGGATTCGTAGGAATGGACTTCATCACCGGACTGCCCAAGTCTAATAAAGGAAATGATTCCATCGGGTAGTGGTCGACAGACTGACCAAAGTCGCCCACTTCATCCCCGTCAAGACCACCTATCAAGGACCGAGACTCGCAGAGCTATATATGTCAAGGATAGTCAGCCTGCACGGAACCCCGAAGTCAATAGTATCCGACAGAGGATCCCAATTCACCTCCCGATTCTGGCAGAAAGTACATGAAGGACTCGGAACTCGTCTGAATTTCAGCACAGCCTATCACCCGGGATGGACAGTGAAAGAGTAAACCAGATATTAGAAGATATGTTGAGAGCATGTGTGCTAGAGTATGGATCTAAGTGGGAAGACTGCTTGCCGTACGCAGAATTCTCGTACAACAACAGCTACCAAGCCAGCTTGCAGATGGCCCCCTTCGAAGCACTGTATGGAAGGAAGTGCCGTACCCCTCTGAATTGGTCGGAAGTAGGAGAGAGTCAAATCTTTGGACCAGATATTCTCCGAGAAGCCGAAGAAAAGGTTCACAAGATCCGCGAGTATCTCAAGACAGCCCAATCAAGACAGAAGAGCTACGCCGACAAGAGACGCGAGAGATGACCTTCGAGATCGGAGATTTCGTATATCTCAAAGTGTCCCCTCTTAAGGGAATGCAGAGATTTCAACTTCGAGGAAAGCTCGCACCCGATATGTCGGACCCTTCAAGGTCCTGAGTCGCCGAGGAGAAGTATCCTATCACTGGAGTTACGGAAGAAATGTCGCGGTACACAATGTGTTTCACATCTCGCTACTCCGGAAGTGTTTAGAGTACCGAGAAGACCGAGGTTTTCAAGAACATCGACCATCAAGCTGTGGATATCAACTCAGATCGACCTACCGCGAAGTACCTATTCGCATCCTGGAAGAAGCTTTGAACCACCCGTACCCGAAGTATCAAGTTTCGAAGATCCAATGGAGTAATCACACCGAAGAAGAAGCCACTTGGGAGAGAGAAGACTTTATGAGGACTGAGTACCCAGATCTCTTTAGTACCTAGTTTTCTCAGATCTCGGGACGAGATCTTTTGTAAGGGGGAAGGGTTTGTAACATCCCAAGTTTCAACAATAATAAACAAGGACGAGAAATTCCCCAAACCCAAAATTTGCATTTAACAAAAACTTTTTCCATGCATATAGTGCCACATATAGATATATGCATTTGAGTGATACTCTTTTGTGCAATTGCCATGATGAGTGTTAGTATGACTAAGTATTGTTAAGTGAACCCTAAGCAAGATCACTAAACCCTAATTTGAGGAGAAATAAAGAAAATGGGAAAAACCCATCTCTCACTCTCATACACTCTATGTAAAATAACCAATCCTCCACCAAGGCCAAGTTTGCTTGCCCCATTGCTTCTAAAATGCTTCAATGTGATAAACTAACCCTTTTGCATCCTTGGATCAAGAATCAAATCAAAAGAAATCAAGATTTCATCACACATGTGATAATGGTCACATAACCCAAATTTATTTTCTTCACCACTTTACCCCTCTGTATTTCTCAAATCTTAAACTAAGCAAGGTCAACTAAAGCCAGGTCATCCAAGACCATGTCAAGGTGAGTAACTTTGATGTTGACCACCCTCCCTAAAGTTGACTAGGTTGACCAGAATAAGAGGGCAAAGAGGGAACCCGAGAGAGAGAAGAAGATCACCCCAATTTTGAAAAGTTGCAAATCAATTCCAAAGTGAGTTCCACCACCACCAATACATCCCAACAATTATATAAATGAGATTCACCAAAGAGTTTTTCAAATTTCAAAATAAATTTTCATGCGGGCATTTTATCGAACAGGTGGCAGGCAGCTTCTAGAATAAGTGTTACATGCTATTATCCAGCAGTTTTGACCCTAAACCACTTTTGCAAAGTGATCATCAGCCTCCCCTACACCCCCTGCCTCTAGCCCAGTACTTGCATGGCCGATTAAAGTCGAGGAGAAACCCTAAAACATGCTACACAATGCCATGCCGGCCACCTTTGGCACCCCTCTCCCTAGCCTCTCCCTCGTCGTTTCTCCATGTCTGCAAGCATCTCTGATACATAAGGATCACGCCCGTACCACTGGATCGATCGCCATTGCACGGCACTGCCCAGAACGCCCGCGTCCAAAACGTGCCAGGACGTGCCAGCCGGCGTGGTGATCACGCCCTGGACGCGCAAGGACGCCACGCACTCGACCGCTCCCGTCCTCGCCCTGCATCCCTATCACCGCGTCGAGCATCGCCTCTGCACCCTCTACACGCTAGACGGACGCCCGTGCCTGCCCTGCATCATCGCCGTCGCCATAGCCCAAATGATGCCGCGCGCCCAGTGATAGACATTGCACGCGCCCGAGCTCTCCCATCACCCTTTTCTCGGTCTCGATACAGGTTGAGCATCTCCCGTACACCGGCTAGCCATAGCCGTCCTTCGCTTGCCCTTTCGCTCGCCGGAAACGCCACGCCATGGCCGCGCCCTTGCAGCACCCCGCGGCACCCCTCGCCACTATAAATAGAGGCCCTCCCAGCAAGCTCTCCACACACCATTCGACTCCCCTCTCACCACTGATCTTCCTCACCACCATAGCTTGATCGATTGCCGCCGGAGGAGGAGCAATTTCAAGATCGGAGCCGCCGGGGACGCAGCTCACCGTCGACGATTGGCGCCTCCCCAAGCGCCGCCGCTGCTCCCAACCTCTTCCCCATCTACTACACCTTCACCGCGCATACTGCCTGAGTCCTGCATCGGCCTGGTAGGCTCCCCTACCCCCTACTGCCGCCGTGACCTCGTCGGAATCCCGTCGGTGACGACGACGCTCCCCAGCCGTAGATCTCAGTTCTAATCCTACGGCTATTCTTTCGCGTACCGTTTCGCTGAGTTAAGAGGCGCCGACAGGTGGCCCCCACCCTGTCAGCGCGGCCCGAGCGCGCCAGCCGCGTGTTGGGCTGCGAAGCGCTGCCAAATTTCGTTTCGGCCCATTAACTTTTCCCGCCGAGCCCACCAATTCAAATCCAGTTTATTCTTTATCCAAATTTTGCTCTGCTGAATGTTTAGTAAAATTTGAATAATTTGAATTCTACCAAACCAAATCTAGCAAACTTTATACTGTTGGAAAGCCCATGAATTTACCTATCCAATGCCACTGGCCCCATCTCCATTTTCTTTGTAGATTTAATTTGACAAAAAAGACAAGACAGGGACTTTTACACTTTCAAACTTTATTTAAAATTCAACCAAAATAGATTTTTGAGTAATTCCAATTCTAATAAATCACAAATGATGTCCTCTAATTGATTATGCAATAACATAGCCCTGTTGTTTGTATGATCATGGACTAGATCAAATAAAATGGCTATGTAGTCATTTCTATAGCATTTTAAAGTGGAATTCAAACTCAACCCCAATATGAGAATTACCTCTCATTTAAATTTTGATCCTAAGTACTAATAACCAGGGGGAATGACTTAGGCTAATGAACCCTTGAGAATTATTACTTAGAGATTTTAATTCATTTAAATGTTAAGTTTTAAAACCATGTGAAGTATAGCACTTCAATTAAATTGAACTCACATATAATAGATATGAAATGTTGACTTTGAGTCAACCTATATTTCATACCTTATTATTATATGAAGAGATTAAATCTTAATAAGAGGTAATAAAAAGGAATGAATTCTTTTAAAGACCTACATACCAAATTTAAGAAATAGGAATAATGAGAGGAAATTATTTTCTCTCTACTAAAGACAAATCAAATAACCCACCATGCCATGTTTGATTTATACTAGGACTAGTGTGTGAACTCTTTGAGTGTTGCTAGTTTAGTATGTGAGCTTGGTTTAGTATTTATACCTCGTATTCGTATATAGACGCTAGTAACGAGGAATACCAAGAAGAGGAGGGCTACTCTCAGGAAGAAGAAGAGAACTTCGATAACTACCAGCTCAAGGCAAGCTAACCCTTGCTAAACACAAGTGCTTAGCTCTACAAGAGCAAAGGCACCATCACACCTTACTTTTATGTATTACCTATCCCATGTTTTTACTTACTTTTGCTTTTGCTTATTTATTTCAAAGTACTTTTTGATTTATGATTCATTTGTCTAGATTAGAACAAGAGCATCAAAGTTAGCCTAAGCAAATAAAGCTAGATAGCACCCCCTCATGACTAGTTGCTATTGCTAAGAACTAAAATTGACTACTCTAGGTGGGAACATGTGTGATTTTGAACTGAAGTGAAAGATTTTTGAAGGTGAATATGACCAAGAGAAGATGGTGATTTTTGATAAAACTGATAGTTGAGTTCGAATGCGATACCCTTCCAATTATACAAGTACCCCCACAATACCTGATTATGGGTAGGGCTTAACTAGAAACTTGTGTATTTTAGTATGGGTTCCCTCAACAAACATCATAGGGGTTACGCCGCGGCTGCCTCCGTTACTGGTGGATTGATGTTGAAATGAGGTGAATGTACGGCCCAAGCCCTGTGCAGTTCCGGGTTTCACCACGGGAGGCCAAGCTCATGGGGAGAGGTGCTCATACTAGCATATATAAGTGAAAGGTTTCGATTGATGTACTGTGTTACGATGATTCGAGGTTATCCTCGACGGATGTAATCAAAGTTGTGGCACAAGAGTACAACCTCTGCAGAGTGTTAAACCTATTCGAATAGCCGTGTCCACGGTTACGGACGATTGGAAAGGCCATACTATCTCCGTTATCATTAAAATGTTTGGTTCTAGAAATGAATGGTGGTTTGAAAGGTGACATTATGGTGATCCATAATGAGTTGTGGGAATGACACTAATGTTCCCACTTGAGTTAGTCTAGCACATGATTTAGGTTTTACCAAAGATTTATGAAACTAAAACTTGGCTTTATGCAAATAAACCTAGAGCTTAACACCTCTTTACACTTATTGAGTTATTTATCTTAGAGTTAGTTGCGAGTACTTTAAAAGTACTCATGGCTTTGCCCTGGCTATTCCAACGCCAGACTATGAAGGAGAGCACCAGTATCAGGATGACGGACAACAGGACGTCTACGATAACTAGGATCGTCTTCTAACGTCAAGCGTTGCCTGTGAAATAGCTCGTCCACTACTACTTCGCTTCCGCTACTATTTGTGATGTTGAACAATATATTCGTGTAATATTGGATCATGTGATCTATGGTTGTAAGACAATATGTGTTGTAATAAATGATGACTCTATGCTACTTACTATTATGTCTCGCAAAAACATTATTCCTGGGATTGCGATGTACGGCATAATAGGCATCTGGACTTAAAAATCCGGGTGTTGACATGCCACATCATTAATTGAAAACATCATTAAGGGATAAAAAGTGCATGTGATGTTAAAGTTGGTCTTAATGAAAAGTGCATCATTAAGGGATAATTCTTGTAGATTGTATAGTCTCAATGAGAACTAACTTTGAGACGTTACAACTTACAAGTTGAAATAAAATCTACAACCAGGTACAGCCATTGCCAAAGGCAATAGATAGCCGTGTGTGGACGGATGACCTACCAAACGATTTGGTTGTGCCTGCTAATTAATGGAATAAATGTGTTGGAAGCATCTGTTTGATGATGAAGATAGTCATTCTAGCTAGCTGCCTTGTGTACTGCCTGGCAGGGCCGTCTCCAAAAATTCAGGGCCCCCGTGCGAAACGCAAAATAGGGCCCTAAATTTCACATAATAAACATAATAATAAAACTTTCTCTTTTTCTTTGCGTGGGAACAAAACTTTCTCTCTCAATTTATATAAATGCAATATGCGTTATTTCGTACAGTATGAAAAATACCAAACATTAATTCTAATAAAGGATACCACTAAAGTACTAAAGTATTAAACTGACCTCATGTTCTACCAAATAGCATCATCCGTCTAGTATTTCTTGAAATAAAATCTTCAATCACATCTTCATAATTAATCATCTCCAGGATATCATTTTCAAGAGCTATTGTTGCTAATCCATTGAGCCTTTCTTGCGTCATAGTTGTACGCAAGTAAGATTTCAGCAACTTGAGTTTGGAAAAGCTCCTTTCCGCCGATGCAACTGTAACCGGAATGGTTAATAAAATTCTGTATGCAATATTAGCAACAGGTAAATAGGGGCGCTTCGTCAAATAGCTCAAAATATCAATAGGACCCATAGATTTCGCAAGTAAATCCTGAAAGTACACCAACTCCATAGCCAATTCTATCCCATCAATATCTTTATGTTCTGGAATCTTATTCCCATCAGCATCTATATGTTCTGGAATCTTAAGTGCATTCTCAAGATTAATGCAAGCAGCCATCAAACTATCATTATCCATGGATTTCAGCCTATCTGAGGTAAATAAGAAACCAAATGTTTTTTCATACCCCTGATACTGTTCAAATCTCCTCTTAAGTGAAGCTATAGCTTGATCAACAATAGGTATGAAATAGTTGACCCTGAATAACTCCTCTGCAGATTGTATATCAGCAGATGTATCATCTGCACTCTCATCAAATTGTCGTTTTCTTTTGATTTTACGCTTGGTGCGAAACTCGGGAGGAATATCCATCTCCATTGCAATTTGTTTTGCAGCTTGTAGTGCTTTTGAAAATCCAGTTTCTCTATACTTAGAGAAAAAGGTAATCAGCCCCTGTACAGACTCAATTGCAACATCAATTAGCATATCCTTTGATTGTAGCTCCTTGCTCACCATATTAATATTAGATAATATTTCAAACCAGATGACTAATGACGATACAAATTCAAAGTCACCAAGTTCATGTTCTGCCAATGATTGAGCTTGACTGCTTGTCAAATGATCCTTATCACTTTCAGCTACTTGTAACAAAGCCTCTCTTACATCTGAAATTTGAAACCTTACTGGCTTGACACTATCAACGCGACTCTCCCAACGAGTAGATGACAATGACTTAAGAGTTAGTCCAGATATATTATCTTTAAGAATTTGCCACCTCTTAGTGGAATTAGCAAATGTTGTATAGATGCGCTGTATCACTCCAAAAAAATCGGTTGCTTTACGACAAGAATTAGCCATATCACATAGAGTCAAATTTAGACTATGGCAACCACAAGCTGAATAAAAGGCTCTTGGATTTATATTCAGAAGTTTCTTTTGCACCCCTTGATGTTTTCCTTTCATATTCGACCCATTATCATATCCCTGCCCTCTCACATTGCCTACATCAAGGTCAAGACTCTTCAATGCTTCTTGTAGAACATCGAACAATCCCTGCCCAGTGGTATCATTCACATCCAAAAAACCTAAGAAGGATTCTTGAATGCAAGCAGAACCTGAAGATGTATCAACATACCTTATTATCAAAGACATTTGTTCTTGATGGCTTGCATCTGGAGTACAATCAAGTATAACAGAGAAGTACTTTGCTTCTTTTATCTTTCCAATGATCACAGACCTGATTGCATCAGCTAGCAAAATTATTAACTCGTTCTGGATGGACGGGCCAAGATAATGATCACGAATTTTATCATTGGTGATTCGGTCAATATGCTCTTTGATAACTGGGTCAAATTCAGCCAACATTTCAACCAATCCTAAGAAATTGCCATTGTTGTCTTGGTACATCTTACTATTACTGCCACGAAATGCTAGGTTATGCTCTGCAAGAAATTTCACAATCAAAAGAATTCTGAGCAAAACTTTTCTCCAATGCTCCTTTTCCTTTTCAAGTTCTCTTTGAGCAACCTTATCAATTGTTTGGTTCTTATCAAACCTGAGACGCAAGTCATACCATGAAGTCATATTTGTCACATGTTCTCTACTAGTTTCATGCTCTCTAAGTCTCTCGCTAAGATGAGTCCAATCATTGAAACCATCATTTGCTAAGTGGCCTCTCACATGCCCCTTCTTTAATAATTTGCAACAGAAACAAAATACTTTGTCAAGCTCTTTGCTATATACAAGCCATTCTCTATCACATTTTTCTCCATTTGAGAGAACTCTATTGTATGATACTGCAGAAAACCTTCTGGACATATTGTCTTTAGGACCATGCTCAATAGAATAGTCTCTTTTAGGACCCTTTTGCACCAAAATATCAATCATTTTTTTATCAAGTCCATCCCAAGTTCTTGGATCAAATATGTCAGGATGATAAGAATTATTGATATCATCGGCAACATTAGTATCGTTAACTTCATTGCCAATATTAGGATCATCGTCAATATTTGGATGAACACTTTGATCGCTAATAACAGCATCATCAACAATATTAGCGTCTGCAAAGGGAGCATCAACCTCTACAGTATCATCATCAATATTATCATCTGAAGCTTGATTTTCAGAATTAACTTGAGATTCCCTCACAATAAATCTATCAAGAGCACCCCTTTGAGACAGAGCCATTGCTTCTAGCCTTCTTTTCTTATTACGCTTTGCAGCACCAGAATCTTTCCCCATGATTTTTTTTCCTGTAAAGAAACGAAAAAATTAATATAAATAATTTCAATTTTCGAATACTAGATGGATTTAACTTCACAGTTATCAACATAAGTTAATAGAAGAATGTACTGTACTACTACACAGTAGGCCAGTAGCAGTACGTACCTGAAAGTCTGAAACCTTGATCTGTTTTCAGTTTGTTTCAAAGTCTGACCGTGAGCAGCCTGAAGCCTGAACGGAGATTAGGACGGCTGCGGCTGAGCGACGGAGTTGGGCAGTTGCTGCTCGACGAACAAGCGCTGGCGGCAGGAATCAGATGGGATCGATCTGACTTCGATCGGAGATTATTTAGGAGAAAAGGATCAGCCGGCTCGAACGGAATCCATCCCGGATCGGTACGAGTAGAAGTAGAACGACCGAAGGACAGAAACGTGCTAGTCCTGGTCTCCTGCGTCGCTCGGATCGTGCTCGTGCCTGCCTCGCTTGGATCGACAGGAAACGCAGACGGCAGATGGGCCGCTTCCACACTCGGATCGACAGGGAAATCCAGATGGGCTGCTTCTGAACGTATATGATATAACCTATATACTGCAGAAATAGGGGCCTTAGATTTCGGGGGCCCAGTTCGATCGCCCAGTTTGCACTGGCCCATCGACGGGCCTGCTGCCTGGGCACACAGCTTCTGCATGTTCTGGGCTCACGACATAGTTTAACGCGAAGTACTATTTCCAAAAGCTTTTCTTTTAAGAAAGGCCAAAAGATTACTGGATCAATAATTAAGAGCGAATTTTGCATGTTGCCCGAATGCTAGACGAAAAAAAATCAAAAGCCTAACACCACTATATCCCAAGTTGCTGCTACAAGGGATGATGAAGGCAGAAGGGTACGTCGAGGTATTTCGAAAAGCTCCTGCATTGAGCTCACCCCATGAATTGTGATTTGTAAACCAAAAGGCAATTGAGGTGCACTTCGGACATGAAAGTGTAAAGGCTGACAAATTCCAAGATCATGGGTAAGTCTTTCTTCTTTTGAACAAGGAGGTCCTAACCTGGCCCATTGTCCCAAACGAATTTAGGATTGCAGTTAATACTGAGTAGCCCTAACCCAGCCTGTTGTCACAACTCACAAGCAAATTTACGTTCCAAACACAACCACCCATCACATGAGAAATGCAACGAGCAAAAGGCGGTAAGTGTTTTATAGACAATAAGCTTTACATTTACAGGTCTGCTTTTAGCTACACACAGCAGCAACAACGTTGGAATCTATGTACCTTTGATTACATCAGTGTTACAAATGGAATCTGTGTCAAAGGAACCACCAAAATTTTCTCGTGCAAAAAATGTACAACAACATGAACTAATCAACAACTTTAGGTACAAACTTGCTACAAACACAGAAAACAAATTCTTCTAGTTCTCGACCCACTCCTATCTTTCTGACCCTTGTAGAAGGCTGAGATAGCAAGATGCTCCGAAGCATATGTCATAAAAGATGCCAGCACGACACCACCAACAACCATCAACCCTAGCCTGACAAAGAAAAGAGCATGCAATGGGCTGATCAGTTACTAGCAAGACTGCAAGAGAAACAAAAAAAGATGTTGCTACAATTACACAAGATATCCTCCAATTAACCTGAATCCACATATGCATTCTACTTGGGTTTTCTAATAGTCTGAACAAGCTATAAAAAGGGATATGACACTATCCACTTCAGAGAGCTACCCTTTAAGCATGAAATAGGCCAAATCTAAACTAACTTATCATTTTGTAAGGTACATGCTACCCAATAATTATGTGGTCTAGGAAATTCACGTTCGTCCACAGCCACGAGATATAGCCTATTTAAGTGCCCCCTCCTATCCCCTCTCGGTGTAGTCAACAATCCCGAGTTTCCAACAGTTCCCCTTCCTGTGGTCCTATGGAAATGCCAAGCATGGACCAATTTCTATGTATTCAAGATAGGTAATTAGTATAGCGATTTTCTCTCCCTTCTTCCTTCATATTAAATGGGAGTGACTAGTCAGTGCCTTACTTTGTAAATAACGCAGTTATGCCCAAGATAGTTGGTGAAAATACAGTAGCAATAGCTATGACTGCCATCCCTGCCCAGTAAAATGTCACCTCCACATCACAGTCAGACATATTGCGCTGATGGCCTGCAAAAGACCAAGCTGTTAGATACCTAAAATTTCTAAGCGAGAAAGAGGAAACTTTGTAAGAAGTTATATAGTTTAACATACCTGTACCGGCACGATTCTCTGATGAATCAGAATTGCTATATCCCACATGATTTGCACTAATACTTCCCCATCGATAGACAAAGCGGAGATAGCTACCAAACAGTAAGAAGAATGCCACAAAGGTCCACTCAACCATCAGTAGCAAGCCTGTCCATGGCATAATTTGTCGTGGAATGATGGTGAAAGCAAAGGCAAGAGAGACACCAGCAGACATAAAACAGACTAGCACAGCAATCACCCCGAAATAAGAAGGCAGCTTCAAATATGGCCCATTTGCGAACTGTGACAGTGTTAAGCAACCATTAGGCCAACATCATATGATCATCCACATTTTCGTAAGAAGAGTACACCAAAAATATAACTAGGATGATAAGTTTATACAGAATAAGGTCTCCTCCAGGCCCAGCTTTGTGCAGGGTGGATACTTCATGAATATTTCGAATATAATCATTATCTTATATACCGGGGCAATTTTATATCACAAAAGATAGCCCCTCTTAATTTTCCTACTCATTTTAAAAGATGAAACATAAAGGTTAAATAGTCAATGTCGGATAAAATGTACTACCTCTGTCTATAAAAGGATGTCGAAAGTTTGTCTAAATTTGGATGTATCTAGACACCATTTAGTGTATAGATACATCCGAGTTAGACAAATCTTCGACATCCTTTCATGGACGGAGGGAGTAATAAAATGCAAAAGGCAGAAAGTACTCCTACGTTCACTCATGTTAAGAGTGACAAAACCTACTTAATATATGCTATAAATTGAGAGGTTATTTGTTGTTGAAGGGTGGAGAACTAACTCTTTGATTTGAATTAGAAAATGTAGATGATGAAACACCAACAGCTGAATAAGATGGAAGTGCCTCTTCAGACTTGTATTTGTGACGGCCTCTTCTAGCAAATGCACATAAAGACTGCACACTTAGAAACTCCTTATTGTTCTGTAAAAAAACATATGAAGTCGATATGAAGGCAACTCTTATAAAAAGATGCACCTACAAAGTAAAAAAACTAGCAGCATGGAACATCATCTAACCTGAAAACACGATTGGTAATAACCAAATAACAGCAGGCAGAAGGGAATAATGAATAAAAATTTGACCACCAGTTGGTCATGAGGGTTCCTTCCCCCACCAGTTCCCGGAAGAGATTCTTCAAGTTTTTGCCTAATATCCTACAATCATACATAGCATAACTTTATTGGCATCATCCTACTAATTCACTATCAAAAAATATTAAATGTAAGTAAAGAGTAGATAAATTAAATTAAGTTTTACCTGCCATATTTCCACAGGTTTTACGAGCCAAGCTGTCCACCAGTCCCAGGGTTTAAGAGGACCTAGTGTGTAGTGAATAACTCTAAGTTCCTTCGCATCGACCATCCACTGCAGCATACGTTTGATGATTTAGGTCCCAACAAAGAAACACACTGTATATGACTTATGTAAATAAATACTTAAAGGTTACTCAAAAAGGTTTGATTTGTACCTCGGTGAGCACAAGACAACAAATGAGCATAAAAACAACATAAACATTGTCTTACTTTGTATTATCGAGGATCTTCTTCCATACATTCGAAATGCTAAAATAGCTGAGATTTGTGACAGTAGTCTGGTACTACAATTTCAAACAGCGGTATGTTTTGAGTGGGTTGTTGACTTGCATACCTCACTAGAACCATTTCTCTTTGCAAGGACAAGATTTAAACTAACATGGCGCATAGTGTTGGGATTTGGGTGGCATAATTGATTTTTCAGAGAACACTAGAAGGTGAGATACATGCAATATACAGTTTGCAGATAATTTAAGGCATAATTCCAACGCAAATATTTGTGATAAACGATACATAACATTGATGAAACGAAGGGGCTTTCGAAGTGCTAGGTTCACATGCAAAACAGAATGATCAGATCTTGGCAAAATTAGAGAGGTCATATTACTGATTACATTACTAAACTGTTTATATTAGTGAGAACAATAACCAATGCATGTAAAAAGTATTACCTTGTTGGCAAGCATGTAAAGTCCAACATCAGCATTATACAAGGTAGAAAGGCGTTGTGTCTCAGGTTCTGGTGTTAAAGGTGAGTCTGGCTCATACACACGGGAGTTAGCAAAATCAGCATAATATGAATTAAGGAAGCCTTGGTCCCCTGCATGAATTAATTCAGCATCCTGGATTAGATTCAGAATATAAAATCAACAACAGTGCAAAATATAATCATGAAACGACCAAAAAAAACTTCCAACTGAGTATTGTATATCCTCTCACAACCATGGGCTATCGGTCTATTCCAAATATATCCTAGTAGAATAAGTCTCCCTAGATTATCCCCCATGATGGTCGCATTGGCCCTCCTCTATCATCAATATAACCAGCAAGGGAATAGGTGTTGACACTGAGAGGGGAAGCAGTATCCTCAATCTTGGGCGTGATGGTGAATGATAAGAGGTGAGTAGTCTAGGAACATGTTTTGCAGTCACACTCTGTTTAACACCTGAAAGTGTTGATGGTGTGTAAACTGCAAAGTGAGGAATTTCTACAGAGAATGGGGTGGCTGAGGATTGCACCGCTGTAAACTTAAAGAGGACCTGGCAATCCATGATGAAGTCCAAGAAATCACCAAAAGGCTGGTCACAACAGGCTAAAGAAGGCGGTACAGCTGAAAAATTCAGGTGTAACCGCAAGGTGGTGGTGTGCAAGCATCTATTTAGGCAAAGCAACATGGATACACTATCATGCACTAACATACTGAGTCTAGCTCTCTAAGAAGTAAGAATATGAGATTCAGGGTTTTCTTCTACTCCCTCCGAATACATATGTATCTAGATAAAATTGAGTCAATTAATATGAATCGGAGGAAGTAGAAAAACCAAAGGATTCTACAAGTACTGTAACTGTACATAATTACCCCCTGATTGTGCAATTATAAAAACAGACAGTCTTATACAACTTGTTACACAATATCTTTTCTTTATATGCACCAACATGCCAAACTATAAGAAGTAACAGACTGAATCAAATAACTGTTACATTTCAAAAGTGCAAGAACAAAGCATCTAAAAGCGTGTATCAAGTTACCCCTGAGGATGACCTATTTCTTGTACGCAAAAAAAACACATCTGTGTTGTGCGATTAGTCTCAAGTTTATTACATAAAAATTCTTTTCTATATGCACTAGCATTCACCAAAATGCAATAAACGTGAGCAAGCTATTTACAGTCAATCAGCTTGTGTTCCCGAAAGGACTGCCTGAATATAAAGGAATAAACAACTACTAGTGCGACCTTCTCATAAAGGAACTAGTCTAAAAATGAACATTACAGAAGAGGAAAAGAAGTGCATTGACCTCCAGTGTAGGAAGGCAACCGGTCTACTTTGTCCATCATATCCTTGAAAAGAGTTTCAGATGGCTCTACAACCATCACTCCGGAATTCATTCTTTCTGAGTGCTTCAAGTTCCCACAGAACTTCCCACACTTGAAAACATCCTCGATACTTTTTACAACTATAGTGTCTGCATCAAGATACACAACTGGGGAGCAGAAACACATTTAGAACTAGTAATAAAAAAATATGATATGAAAGACATAACAAAAAAAGATACTTTTGGAAAACTGAAACTACTATTACCATTTAAATAAAGATGATAGTAGCCATGCACATTCAGTGTTTGAACAGATGGACTCGAGAGAGAAGGAAAAACAAAAGCACTTGAAGTGTTAGTGAAATATATACCTTTTTTGTAGTCTGTCATGTTGAATATCTTAAGCTTTGTATAGACACCCCAAAACCTCGTTGGTCTCACTTGGTTAGGGTTAGCCAGTAAAGTTATATGCTTCACGATCCAACCATCAGCCTGTAATTTACCCAACGTTAGGTTTCAGTCTAGATTAGATTTGAAGCAAGACTATACAATGAAACTACTTTGCAGGTGAGAAGAACAATAACAAATAATAACAAATAATGTTCATTGATGTGTGGTCTGAAGTACTAGTATAACTTTACTCCTAAGGAATCTACTGAAATATTACCTCAGTTCCAAAATATAAGACTTTTTGGAAAGCTAAAAATAGACTAGAAGCATAACATTTTCATCCAGGTCCACACCATTCTACACAAACATGTTTACACAGCAAGCAGCGGCGTCCTGCTCAGCTACTACTTCGCTGAAGTAAGCACTAGACTAAATCCCGTCAAAAGAAAAGCACTAGACTAAATCTAGCGGCTGATTTAGTGGATGTGGGTGATTTCGCATCTTTAGAAGTATTTTTTGTGGCATCGTTAGAATTTTTTTTTTTACTTTCAAGGAATCTTTTGAAGTAATATGGACTACAAGGATAACTTTTCATCCAGGTCCACGCCATTCTACACGATTTATGGATGTTGCTCCTGGAGATCACAGCAAGCAGCAGCTCTGTTTCAGTCCCAATAAATTTTGCGCTAAAGCTACAAGTACTAAGTAATATGGATTACAAGGATAACTTTTCATCCAGGTCCACGCCATTCTACACGATTTATGGATGTTGCTCCTCGAGATCGCAGCAAGCAGCAGCGTCCTCCTCAGCTCTGTTTCAGTCCCAACTAGTTTGCGCTAAAGCTACTACTTTGCTGAAGTAAGTACTACTAGACTAAATCTAGCGGCTCAATTCGTGGATGTGGGTGTTGTTGGCAAACCTGGAGGAGATCCCGCGAGTACTCGGAGACGCCGTCGGAGACGAGCACGACCATGTCGCGGCTTGTGCCGGTGTCGCGGATGGACTTGCCGAGGACGCGCACGCCGAGGACGAACTCGTCGCCGTAGAGCAGCGTGACGTAGGCCTCCTCCGTCGCCGCCAGCGCCCCGTACAGCAGCGCCGCCGCGACGAGCGCCGCCAGGAGGAGCCGCCCGGACGGCGGCGATCCCATCGAGGCCCGGCCCGCGCGGGATCTCACCACGCGCGTAGCAGGAGGGGGGCGGCTTCGGATCGGAGCTGCTGCTCGTGCTTGGGATCGCCGATCGCGAGGTGTGGCTAGCTCTGGCTGGCTCTCTAGCGGTGGTGCTCGTCGTCGAGATTGGTATCCGGTCAAATGAGTCCGTCCAGTTTGGACTTGTCGAGGCGGCTCAGGTCGAAGGAACGAGGAAATGAGCCGTCTTGGGCCGGCCGAGCTCGGCCCGCCTTCGCCGCAGACGCAGAGCTACTCACCAAAAAAAAAGTGAACTTTCACGGCCACACTTGACGGAAGGAGTTGGGAATCCCCGCCCTGCGACCGGCTACCCACATCCGTTCCGCTGCCGCCTCGCCGCCGGCAGCCGCCTCGGTCCCCGAAGGAAGAAGAAGATAAGAGGCCGTCCTCTCCGCGGCGAGGCCCCCGATGAACATACTCGTAAGCGAAGCTATCTACCTATCTTACCTTGCAAAGTTGCAATCCCTACTCCCCGCGCGCGCGCCGCACTTCTTCCCGGAGCCTAACTCGTGCGCCAATCTTCCGCAGGAGAGGATACGTGGGGGCGGCGGCGACAAGACGGCCGGGCTAGAGATGCCCCGGAAGCTGGAGTCTTGGGTGGAGATTTCCGAGTCCGTCTCGCGGCTCTGCACCTTCGACGCCGGCAACGGGGGCGGTGGCGGAAGCGGCGGCATATCTGTAATCCTTCTACTTTTCCTTCTTTCGCCATTGGCTTTCCTGAGATTTTATCTAGGGCCAGGTTGTTCCATTTTCATTCCTAACTATGCCAAGCACAAAACTAGGATGATGGAAAGAAATATTGTTTTCAGTTAGCATTAGATTAGATATGTAGTCACTGCCCTCTAGCATCTGAATCCCTTTTCTCTGAATATTACTAGGGGTCGCAGTTTTGTTAAAAAAAAAATCCTTGTGTGGTAAATATCAGTTTTTCCGTCGGGTTTTGTTTTGACTAGTTACTGAACTTTAGACAGTTATTATCTATATAAGCAGCAATTGAACAATGAATCCTGGAGCTAACTTGAAGAAGGTATAAACGGTAACAACGCTGCTAGAGTGCTTCACTTTTTATGGCCAAGTCGTTCTATTTTCATTCATGTGAAAAAACATAACTATGCTCAGCATAATAAAATGACAGTAGTAAATTTTGCTTTCAGTTAGCATCAGATTAGATACCCACGGGCCATCTAGCATATGAAATTGGATTGGCAAATATCTGAGTTCCTTTTATCTAAATGTTACCAAGGGATTGCAGTTTGTTAGAAATTTACCTTGTGTGGATAAATCAATGTGCCATTGGGTTTTGTTTTCGCTACTGAATTTTAGTCGACTATCGGCGAGCGGCGTACTGCAATAATTTCAGCACTGCTCAATTGAACAGTGAATCTGGGAGCTAACCCATAGAAAAGGTATATATAGTAACAGCGTTGCTAGGATGCTTCATTTCGTATGATAGTAGCTCCTCAAATAAGGTATAAACAGTAATTTGTAGCAGTAGTTCACCTTTGTCCTGAATGATTTTTAGACACAGAGTGTAGTACGGGCATTTGGTTTCGTTGTTCAACTGGTGGAACATACTACATTAGTGTATTGTTCCAATAGTACAAATTGCTGTCAACGGTGCATTTTTTTGTTTCAGTCAGTGTGCGGGCAAACAGCTTTTTTCCCGCTTCTTGCACTTCACATATTTATAAATTCAAGCTTTCGCGGCCTGCAAAATGACCTTTAAGTGTTTGCTGCTTACTAGATAAACTTAATAATCTCAGTCTGAGGAAGCATAACTTCATAGTCAAAGTACCGGGATGTTACTCTTACTCTCGTGGTAATTGTATAATCAGCGTAAATTTTATGTTACCGTATAAGTTATAACTCTTAATTTCCTGTAGGTAAAAGTTATCCAGGATAACAGACTGGTACATGATAAGTTGGTTGATTCTTTCTTGAACAAATTCTTTCCGTCAGGCTATCCATACAGGTACGTGTTTCCTGGAATTGTTCATATTCTTGATACTCTGATGGACGACATTCTTTGACATGCTTTGCTGCTGATCATGCAGTGTAAACGAGGGCTACCTAACATATACCAAATTCCGAGCACTCCAGCATTTTTCTAGTGCTATGCTGCATGTGTTATCAACCCAGGTCAATTTTCTGGTTGCTTTTATATTTTACTTAGTAATAAGATTTCTTAACTTGTGACAGTTCGTGTATTGTTTGAATTGCTCGAGTTTTTTTTGTAGTGTCTTTCAACTGACTGCCCATGTGGGCTGTGGCTCAGTCTTTGTTATTTGCTGCAGGTCTACGACCTACCCCTGCGCAAGCAACTGCCGTAAGTTGGGTAAGCATATGTTGACAGAGATGCTAAAATTTCAAGCAGGTAGTACAACCAAACATCTGGGCTGATTTTCTATATCCATTTTCAGATTCTAAAAGATGGAATGCAGCACGCAGGAAAGCTCATCTGTAGTGGCATGGGGGCAAGAATGGATTCAGAGCCGAAGAGTTGGAGGATATTTGGTGGGTGATAACTATATCAATCATTTCACCCTTTTACTGATATTTCTTTTTTTTGTCTTATTATATTTAATTTCCTTTGTAAGCTAACATTATTCATGCCTGTTTTTGTGGTGTGTCAGCTGATGTTCTCTATGATTTTGGTACTGCCTTGGACTTCATTTCACCATTGTGTCCACAACTTTTTCTTGAAGTAGCAGGCTTGGGAAATTTCGCAAAGGTGCAGATTTTGACCTGCACGCCACACTTCAAATGGCATGGATATTGCAATATAATGTTCTGTTTGACACTGGCATGTAGTATAATCTGTTCAGGGATAAATCAAATATAAAAGGAATGCTATCTGAAATAACTATGTAGATTATAGAACATCATAAAACTATAACACGTTTGTTCAGGTTTTTCTGCCTTAGAATTGGCTTACCACACAATTAAGTTATGGTTTATAATTGTAGGGAATGGCTGTTGTTGCGGCTAGAGCGACAAGGCTACCAATATATTCGTCTTTTGCCAAAGAAGGTAACCTGAGCGACTTGTTTGCTAAAGGGGAGGCCATTTCGACACTTTTCAATGTTATGGGCATAGGAGCTGGCATTGGTCTATCATCTACTGTTTGTTCAACAACTCAAGGGAAGGTACAGATTGTCAAAAGTGTACCTATTCAGTTACTTTTCATTTTGTCACGGAAATAAGCAAAGTAAAAGTGTGCACTACAAGAATGATCATTATTTAAAGTATTTTGATCTTCAGAGCTATAGAAATACAGCACAGAGCATTTCTGTTGTATACTGTATGAACTTGCAAAAAATAGTTGGTTTGATCCATAAAAATAATCTTATCCAAGCATTATCAGTGGATTAGGTAGTGTCCAGAATGGCTTTTAGAATTCCGTGCTGCCATGTCTCCTATACTCCCACAACTGTTTGTTAGGGCATCTAATGTAGTTTTTGTTCATCATTTGTGTTGACTACATACACTGAAACAAACACAGAATATAAAAAGAGTTACTTGCACAGCTGCTGGATATGGTCCATCTACCTGCTCTTATCATGAAGGCAAGCCAGTATGATGGGAATCCGTTGAAATGTTTTTTTTTTACTAGACAAGGAGTAACTTTTCTTGGGGAAAGGTTTTGTGACCAAAGACTGAGGGAATTCGAGATGTTGTCTATGATAGAAATATTCTAATCTGTGGCCTACTGCATAACTTTGTAGTCCACTTTCCTCCTGCTGAGTGCATATATCTAAGTTCTGAACAGACCAGATCTAACACTTGGAAATATATAATCCCTCCATTCCTAGATATAAGCCATAAAGTTTTTGGCATGGAAATTAAAGAACGTACATTGAGAGAAAATTACACTAGGTTTGGGTAGGATTAACCCTATACATTTGACATGAGAAAATAGAGGACTTTGCATAAGATAAGAAAATATAATCAAATCCCTAAAAAATATTTTCATACATGTGGTGTGTCGCACTAAAGACTATATTCTGGAATTTTTCTCGAAAAACTATATGGCTTATATTCAGGAATGGAAGGAGTATTGTTTACTGTTCGAATTTGCAGAAAAGAATTACAGTGTATTCATGTTTTGATGGCTCTTTTCCACTTACTCTGTTCTCAGTTGTTTGACTTCAGAACGTGTTATTATGTGTTTGTTAGTCCAGTTGTTGCCTATGGTAGAAATATTTTAATCTGTGACCTACTGCATGACTTTCTTAGTCCACTTTCCTGCTGCTGAGTGCATATATCTAAGTTCTGGTCGGACCAGATCTGACACTTGCAACTAAATATTGTTCACTGTCAGAAGTTGGAGAAGAGAGTTACAGTATATGCATGTTTTGATGGCTCTTTTCCACTTATTCTATTCTCAGTTGCTACATGCTGTCAGACTTCAGAACTTGTTATTATGTCAAAGAACTTTCTACTCAGTATAAGCTTCTAATTACTATTATTTGTTTTCTTTCAGCTAATTGTTGGCCCATTGCTTTCTGCTGTACATATATGGGGAGTAGTGCAAGAGATGAGGGCCACTCCTATAAACACACTTAACCCACAAAGAACAGCAATGGTGGTGGCTGATTTTATCAAGGTTTCTTATATCTAACCTGTAACTGCAAACACTTGTGGCCTTCCCAGTTCCGACACTAACTTTTTTTTTTCTCACGCTGCAGAGTGGAAAGGTTTCAAGCCCAGCTGAGCTAAGATACAGAGAAGACCTCCTGTTCCCAAACCGGCTAATAGAAGAAGCGGGAAGCGTGAAAGTTGGGCAACCACTTCGCAGGGTTCTGAGCCCAGGACGCGTGGAACAGCTGAGAGCTTCTTTCCCTGAGGAGAAGTTTTTGCTCAGCCCAAAGGGCGACAAGACGTACATGGTCCTGGAGCAGAGCGCGACCGGGGAGGACGCGCTCCGGGGATGGCTGGTCGCTGGCTTCGCTTCGGAGATGGAGAGATCAGGCGCTGGATCGCGCGATGCTGTCCTGAACGATGCCTATCAGAAGATGGAGAGCGTGTTCCCCCTGTTCGTGTCGGAGGTTAAGAGCAGGGGCTGGTACACGGGCCAGTTCTTGGATGGAAACCACAGCAGAATCGCGTACGCGAAATCGGAATAGCCGCTGCCCGTGCCGGAAGAAGAGCGCGATCCTACTAGAGTTTTCAGAGTCACGGAAGTTTTGTTTCACTACACACGTACGTTTGTTTGTCTGTTTCTTTAACATTTGTTGGGTCATCATAGCGCCACCATTGTGGCCTACCGTTCGCTGCAGTGTACTAGTATTATGTATCGCGGAAATTTGGTGAATGTTCAGTCGAGATGCTGCCGTGGCGGGAGACACGAGCGATCCCTCTACGAGTCCACGGCAAGCCACCTGTAGATTTTAGCAGTTCTCAAATTCGAGTGCATCATGGCATCGACTCGTCGTCTTCCAGAATGACGGGGTGATGCCGGTTCTTCCTCGCAGTCTAGCAGAGTACTCACTGTCACTGAGCAAGCCAAAGTAAGGCATCCGTGAGCATGACCGGTCGACGATGGATTTGCCTTTGCCGGGCGGCGGAGAACGTTCATAAGATGACCGGAAAGGCTATCGGCTGCCATTCTATGCTAACATCCACATTTGCGGTACCTGCGTTTACCATAAAGATAATCGTCGGTGACTGGGCCGAGGAAAGACGTCAAACCTGCGGACAACGATGAAGAACTAGTGGAATTAGTGGCCGGTCGACTCTTGCCGGAGCCTGGTCGTGGCACGGAATGTATCGTCGGGAAATTAGTCATCTCTAGCTGCAAGTGGACGGCAAAGCACAAAGCTCGGGTTAGAACCGAATGGGCAATTGGCACCTTGATTTATTCCTTTGATTTGCTGCAAGGTGCATCACGCCTTAGGAAAACTGTAGAGATGAAAGTTATATATATAGTACGTACTATCTCTTCGACATTGTTTTATGGACGGAGGAAAGTACTAAGGAGGAAGGTATGGAGCCAATAAGAGTTCATTAATAATAAGCTACCAAAAAGAAATTGATGGCGACAAACCAAATGGATTACTCACTCAACTGCGAGTGCATTTTGTTTCCCCCATAAAAGCTACACCTCTTTCTTTGAGAGACGCAGAAAAGGGACACTGAACTACTGAAGGCAGCACGAGTCTGAAGAAAAGCAAAGCGTCGGCACGACGTCCAGCCGCACGATGGAGAAGAATATTAGGGACAAAATCAGGGCACAGATCGTGTGCGGGTTTAAATTATCCTCCTAGTCTGCTCTTGTGTTGTTGTACGTGTACACGTGAACCTCACATCTGCTGCTGCCAGCGCCAGGTGCGGATTGTCATATCCACATTTGTTTACTCAACCTGCTGGAGGATGATGCTCCGATCCAAGGTGTAAAGCATCTCGTGTGGGGAAAATAAAGCGCCGAAATGGGACAAAAATTTGGTGTACATGATCACCGGTGATCTTTTTTTTTAATTTTTTTTATTATTATTAAGTTAAAAAAAAGCATGATGTAGCCCGTAATGTATCTAAAAAATGAGCAAATTTTTAATTGGAAACTATGTGTAGTTTAGGCTAAAAAAATAAATAACAAAAGTGTAGATCCGAGCATTGTGGTTTCAAATCTCTAAAAAATACAGACTTTATCATTTTTGTGTAGCTTAGAATATAAAACTTTTAAAATTACGATTTTGCATGTTAGTGGGATAAATCATTATCTACTTTTAAAATTTTGTTTCATAATTTTATAAAACCTATAAATATAAGATTTTCAATTTTCTAATATGCTGAGCACTGGTGCTCGGGAGTCAAAATGCTTTTCGACCGAAATGATCCAACTTTTTTCCTCCTAACTATTTATGTTAATAGTGTTGTAGGCGGATGCGATGATTTCTGCATCGAAATCATTTCTGAATTCGTTATAGAGATTCCATGTCCGGTTTAAACAAATCTGGTGAGTAAGGATGTCCGATTCCGAACTTGACGCGTCATGCGGTAAACAATACGGTATGCTAAATGAAACCGACATATTACATACAATCCAAAAATCTATTTAGGATTATCTTATGGTTTCTACCCGAATAATTCGATTTTTATCCAAAATGTCGAAGCTAATAAAGCATGTTTAATTGCTAGTGAGTTTTCAAATTCGTCAGCTAAATAATAGCCCACATATGAGCTTGAATGTATTTTCCACTTATATAGTCGCTATATTGAGTATGAAGTCCAAACTTTTTTTGAACTGGTGGAGTCCAAACTTGTTAAGTGAAACATGCATCTGTGTTATCTTATCCCTTGTGTTTAAACATGCATCGGTGTTACCTTAACCATAGAACCCCAAATTTAAAACAGTGTGAACCCTCCGAAGGGGTTATCATGTCGTTTAAGCTCAGCCATTCTATCCTTAATTCCGAATAGGTATCATTTAATCTGAATCATCTTTGTGTTTTGACTTAGAAAAATATTTCAAATTTTCGGTCCATGTAGGCACTCAGCCAGAAAGAAAATTCCGATCGCATCTCTATTTACGGGACACGGCCGCCATCAAAAAATCCGTATCCGGAACGCCGGGAAAGCTACGACGTCGTGGATCCATTTTTCGGCCGCTAGCGTTTCACATTTGGACGGATACCGCGGCGGCGGCGGCAGGCGGCGTCGTAACTAAACCGTGGCTGGGGCAACGCACGGAAGGACCGACGGCGATGGGGAAGAGTCGATCGAGGCCGGAGACGGACTTGCTCGTCGCAGTTGGCTGAACAGTGCTGGGCTGTCTTCCGATTGAAGCCACGCGCCTGGCGACCGGCGCCCGGCGCCCGGCGCCGGCGGTTCTTAGAGCATCCCCACTCGTTGGCGCTCCTTACGTCCAAATCCGGCGATAATTTCGTCCGGATAGGAAGAAAAAATGGCGTGGAGAGGGCCAGTTTCCCAGCCGCGATCCCAGGCCTAGCCGTTGATTTAATTTTGGAAAACGTAAACTTGATGAAATACGGCAAAAACGACTGAATTTAGACTAACTTTAATGATATTTACTATATAGAGGGCGAAGTTCATACATAGAGGCCGAATTCGACTATATTTCGAATTCGGCTAGGAAAATACAACTCTAAATTTTAAAACACGGCGCTCTACATGCACAAATGGCGGTAGAACACCGTGTAGTCGCCGCCGTCGCCGCCATCGTCGTCGGAGCCATCGTCGTCAAACTGCGGCGGCGCCTGGATGCTTTGGCCGGCGTCTCCCACCGGCGGTGGTGCGGCGGGGACGGCGATGGCTTGTACCATTCGTCGTCGGAGGCTTCGAGGTCGATGACGGGGACGGCGACGCCGGATGGAGGAGTCGCAGGCCGGCGCTAGCGAGCGACGTCCTCGCGCAGGGTGTTGTCGGCGGTTGGAGCGGCGGCGCGGGCGGCGAGTTGACGCGCGGTGGCCAGATCCAGCAGCCGCCGCTGCTGCTCCGCCTCCTCGCGCTCCCAGTCGCGCCTCGACCACTCCAGCGCGGCGTCCTCGGGGATGGCGTTGTCGGCGGGCACCAGGTCCTTGAGCGACCTGGCGATCGCCTCCACCACGGTGGCATCCTCCGCGCGCTTCGCCTCCTCCTCGGTGAGCTTGTTTGCGGCGTCGTTGATGGCGGCCGCGGTGGCCTCCTTCTTCGACGACTTCCTCTTCCGCCCGCGGCGAGAGGAAGGCTGGTCGCGGATGACGAGGGCGCCGGCGCTGCGCCCTCTGGTCGTCGGTGGCGACGCCGGTTCCTTCTTGACGGTCGAAGGAGACGGCCACTCCTTCTTGACGGTGGCCGGCGTCGACCCGCCTGACCTGGACACCGACCGCAAGCCAGACGAGGAGGAGGATGGGGGAGTTCCCGGCCTCGATGTGCGCGAGCACATTTGCGAGGTTGCGGCCAGGCGCGCTCCACCATCGGCGGCGGCCGGCATCCAGGAACAACCGTGCCGGCGCGACACGGTAGCCGCCTCCGGCGGCGGCATCCCCAGGACGGGGAGTTCCCGGCCTCGATGTGCGCGAGCACATTTGCGAGGTTGCGCCCAGGCGCGCTCCACCATCGGCGGCGGCCGGCGGCGTTGTTCTTTGCCGGAGGAGGAGGGCCGTCGTACGCCGCGAGTTCGCGTTCATACCTTCGTCGGAAGAACGCGATCCACGATTCGTAGTTCTCGGGGAAGAATCGTGGATCCGCGCGCTGCTCGTCACTGAGAGTGACGAGCACCTCGTCGATCGCCGCTTCGAGTGCGCCCCCACCCGGCGGCGGCGGGATCGGCACGCCGCCTGCGCTCAGCCTCCATCCTCCCGACGCGCGGAAGTCCGGCGGCGCCGGGTAGCCCGCAACGTGGAGGAGCCGTCCCTCCCATTGGTGGAGAGAGCGGCGGCCGAAGCCGTTGTTGGCCGCACCGTCGTTCGCCATTGCTGGTTCGTCCGAGTTGGGGAAGATTTGGGGGAAGGCGGGCGAGGTGAATGCGGGGCAGACGCGGTAGTTCGGCGATAAATAAAGGTAGACACGCATGAAACCGAGGCGACGGCATTAACTCGCCACGTGGAAGCTACGCGGCCGGCGAATGCTGACCGGCGGCAGGCTTTGCGGAAGACGATGCGATGAGGACGACGACCGGTCTCTCTCGCCGACAAGTTGGGGCCACCAGACGCGCGGGAAGTTTCCTCGATGTTTCGCGCGCTTTCGTTTCGTCCGGAGTCCCCAAGCGCTCCCCGAGGGGCCGGGGATGGCGTGGGCTCGCGGATGAATTTAGGCCCATATCCGGACGAAATCGAGAAACCGGGGACACGGATTGGATCGAATAACGCCGTTCGGATTGGAAAAACGTCGCTCGGGACCTAATCGGAGAGACGAGTGGAGATGCGCTTACCTCCCGGCTCGCTTGCGTCTTGCGTCTAGTATGTTTTACTTTTAGTTTGTCTGGTACTGCCACAGACATCAATCCATTACGCAGCTGCCACAAAATACCAGTAGCTAGTCTGCTTCTTTGGTCAAACCGTGCTTAGCATTTGTCAGGGCACATTCGGATTCGTCGCATGGTAGCTGCACCGATATTTATCGAAATACAGACACCCATGCGAACCGGGAATTTATTTTGTCGAGATCAAAGTTTATGAAGATCGGTCAAACTTTTAAAAGAAATCCACATCCACCTTAGCAAATTATAATATTGTTTTCTATCGCATGGCTAATTGTTTTGATTTGGTATCGTGCATATTGATTTGTTTTCCTTGCATGAATTTGGTCAAAGGTTACAAAATTTTACTAGGATAATTGTATACTCCATGTTGTATCTTACCATAATGGAGAGGATATATGTAGCTATCGTGAATACTAGTATGTTTATGCTTCGTTCGTCAAACCGTAGTTAACTTTTGTTTTGGCATATTTGGATTCATCGCAAAGAAGTCATGATGTTGGATCAACTTTAATTGTGTGTTCGTTTTCATCAAGACTTTTAGCATCAAAACAATTGGACGAATTAATTAGACCATACTTGGAGCAACGACCGTAGGAGGAACTACCCGTGCAACTATTAATAAAATATTTAGATTTTGAGTTAAGTCAAAGCTTGTAAGTTTGAATAAGACAATAGAAAAAATATCTAGTTGATATGTTATCCAGAAATTCTGAAAAAGGTTAAAACGTTTGACTTGGAACAAAAATATGTATGCAATATGTTTTGTAATAGAGGGAATATATTTTTGGTGCTGATAATAAACAAAGAATATGCATCAACATGATGCCTGATACTACAAAAAAATTCGAAATGGGAAAATATCACCTCAGCTTCTGCATTCAAGGAATGCACAAAGCTTTTTTATTAGATTATTCACAACACCTTACAAGAAGAATTACAAAGATCGAACCGAAGCCACCAAAACTAACGACAGCTCGCTAATCCTACATCACCGATAGGGGGGGGGTCAATGAACAGAGCCAACACCCTTGTAGGGATTCGTTGTATAGAAAACAAAATTTTTCCTACCGCGAACACGCAATCCAAGCCAAGATGCAATCTAGAAGACGGTAGCAACGAGGGATTATCGAGTCTCACCCTTGAAGAGATTCCAAAGCCTACAAGATGAGGCTCTTGTTGCTGCGGTAGACGTTCACTTGCCGCTGCAAAGCGCGTAGAAGATCTTGATCACGGCGCCACGAATGGGCAGCACCTCCGTGCTCGGTCCACGTTCGGTTGTTGATGAAGACGACGTCCACCTCCCGTTCCAGCGGGCAGTGGAAGTAGTAGCTCCTCTTGAATCCGACGCACGACGGCGTGGTGTCGGTGGTGGTGGAGAAACCCGAGCTTCGCAGCGTGCGGGAAGTAGAGGAGCGGGCGGCTAGGGTTTGGGGAGAGGGGGCGCCGGCCATCTAGGTGGTGCGGCCACCTTGGTGTTTGTTGGGGTGGCCGGCCCCCTCCCCTTGGCCCTCATTATATAGGTGGAAGCCCCAAGTGTTGGACTACAAGTCTCCGAATAAGATCCGAACCCAAAACCTTCCATGTGATAGGAAACCTACCCAAGGTGGGAATCCCACTTGGGGTGGGATTCCCCCCTTCCATGTGGGGGGGTGGCCGGCCCCCTTTGGGGAGTCCACTTGGGACTCCTCCCCTCTAGGGTTGGCCGGCCACCCTTTGGGGTTTCTTCCGGACTTTTCTAGAACCTTCTAGAACCTTCCATAGAACCTTTCAGATCATTTTAAATCTCATAAAATGACTTCTTATATATGAATCTTATTCTCCGGATCATTCCGGAACTCCTCGTGATGTCCGGGATCTCATCCGGGACTCCGAACAAATATTGAACTCCATTCCATATTCAAGTTCTACCATTTCAACATCCAACTTTAAGTGTGTCACCCTACGGTTCGCGAACTATGCGGACATGGTTGAGTACTCACTCCGACCAATAACCAATAGCGGGATCTGGAGATCCATAATGGCTCCCACATATTCAACGATGACTTTAGTGATCGAATGAACCATTCACATACGATACCAATTCCCTTTGTCACGCGATATTTTACTTGTCCGAGGTTTGATCATCGGTATCACTCTATACCTTGTTCAACCTCGTCTCTGACAAGTACTCTTTACTCGTACCGTGGTATGTGATCTCTTATGAACTTATTCATATGCTTGTAAGACATTAGACGACATTCCAGAGGGCCCGAGTATATCTATCCGTCATCGGGATGGACAAATCCCACTTGTTGATCCATATGCCTCAACTCATACTTTCCGGATACTTAATCCCACCTTTATAACCACCCATTTACGCAGTGGCGTTTGATGTAATCAAAGTACCTTTCCGGTATAAGTAATTTATATGATCTCATGGTCATAAGGACTAGGTAACTATGTATCGAAAGCTTATAGCAAATAACTCAATGACGTGATCTTATGCTACGCTTAATTGGGTGTGTCCATTACATCATTCATACAATGATATAACCTTGTTATTAATAACATCCAATGTTCATGATTATGAAACTAATCATCCATTAATCAACAAGCTAGTTAAGAGGCATACTAGGGACTCTTTGTTGTTTACATATCACACATGTATCAATGTTTCGGTTAATACAATTATAGCATGGTATATAAACATTTATCATAAACATAAAGATATATAATAACCACTTTTATTATTGCCTCTTGGGCATATCTCCTTCAGTCTCCCACTTGCACTAGAGTCAATAATCTAGTTTACATTTGTAAAGATATAACACCTTGGCCTTCCGGTGCTTTATCATGTTTTGCTCACGGGAGAGGTTTTAGTCAACGGATCCGACACGCTCAAAAACGTATGTATTTTGTAATTCATTTGCGTCTCAACGCATCACTCATTTTCAAATGAGTCGGCATTAAATATGTTTGGTCTTCTGGTGGAACCTTAATTCCGCGGTCTGAAATATGTCACTAATATTGTCACACACAATATAGCTTCAAAGTTCTGACTCTGTCGGAACTACACCAAGTTCTCAAAGAACCTCTTGACTTAACATCCTTTGTCATTGTCAAAACAATGACATACTCTGCCTTCTTTTGTAGAATCCGTCACAATATTTAGAACTCTTCTAAATCTAGCATAGACAACTTCTAGCTCATTGTGCTACCTTTTAAACAACACTTAGTCTAATTTGAGATTGAAATTTTATTTTCATATGTGACAAAACAAATATCGGTGCAACATCTTACAGCGATTTGTTTGTCATTTCTCCATACAAAACTATATACATATCCTTGGTTCTTCTTAAGTACTCAAGAATATTCTTCACAGTTTTTCAATGATCATCACATGAATCATTCTGGTATATGCTCCTAACTCTTTAGAGCATATGACATCTGATTTTTGTACATATTCTTCGTGATCTAAAATCACTCATGTGTTTTTACTCATCAAGTGTCAGATACACTTAAGTCTTGTTAAAACTTCACATGACAAGAACATTTTCTTAATATTTCTATATTAAACTATTTCAATATCCATTCTATGTACTTTGACTTAAACATATTATGTGTTTCAATCTATCTTCATAGATCTTGACACAAAATTTGTTTCAGTCCATATCCTTTCATTGAAGTTAATTTCTCAATGAAACCTTTTAATCAAGTATATAATTACATAATTTATAACCAACTATATGTCATCTACATAAGTATTATAAATATGTCTCAGCGCTCCCCTTAATTTCTTGCAAATGCAAGCCTCTTCATCGTTTCGATGAAATCAAAAACTCTTTGACTATTTCATCCGGTGAAGATTCCAACTCCGTGATACTCACTTCATCCAATTGAAGTTTGTATACCTATCTAGTATTCACGGACCAGCAAAACTCTTGGTTGTATCTTGTATACACCTTTAATACACACTTCTGATAAGTAATGTATTTTGCCATCCCTAACATATCTCATAAAAGAAATATGTAGTGATTACTAGAATAATCCATATAGACTATAAGCATTGCTACGGAAGATCTAATTTTGTCGTAGTCAACTCTTTGAACTTTGTCGTAAACAACTTTTCGACAAGTCAAGCTTCTTCAAGGATATTTCATCCAAGTCCATAAATTTTATAGATGCATTTACTTTCAAAAAGTATTCATCTATCTTGGATTTCATGGCGTATAGCCATTTTAATGGAGTCAGGGCCCATCATAACTTCTTTGTTTGTAGCTGGTTTATCATTATTCAAAATCAATCCTTTGTCCACAAATCATTTATTTGATCACAAAGTAAACCATACCTACAAGGTTCAATATGTACTTGATCTCCATGGCTAAAACACTTTGTAGTCATGGGAGCCATGATCGTCGTGGTCGCTTCCGGAACCAATTTCCGATGCTGCGCTACTCTGATCATTATGCTCAGGTTCATAAACCTTATCAAGTTCTATTGTCCTCCCACTCAAATACTTCGCTAGAAAACAATTTCTTGGAAATAAGCAAGTAACATTAACAAACACTTTTGTCGTTTACTTCATAGTGGAAATAATTCTCAATCAATTCTTTGGGATAACCAACAAAGACATTCATCCGTTTTTGGTTGTAAACTTTTTAGACCAAAATTTAAGAAAAGACTATCAGGTTTCATACCCATGCCATAACTCGTATGGTGTCATTTCAACGGATCATGATGATGCTCTATTTAGTGTAAAAGCGGTAGTCACTAAAGCATAATCCACAAAAATATAATGGCATTAATATTTTATCTCATCATTGATCCAACAAGGTTTGGATACATCTCTCGGATACTATATCATCATTATGATACTCCAATAAATGTGAGTTGTAGAACAATTTCATGACTCTCTTAGATGTTCGCTAAAACTCGTAATTCAAATATTTTCCCAATGATCCAATCATAGATATTTGATTTTTCTATTACGATGATTTCCACTTCATGCTGAAATTTATTTGAATCCATTCAAATGTTTCAAACTTCTTCCTTATCGAATATATCCACATATATATACTCAATTCATTGTTGGAAGTTTTCATGAAGTAGAAGAATCTCCCGCACGCAATTATGCCCAGTGAGCCACATATATCATCATATATGTTTTCACTAAGTTAGTTGCCCGTTCAACTCTTGGCCTATGAACGGTATTTTAGTCATTCTCTTTAGAAAAGATTTGCAAGCGCCAAACGATTCAAAAAATCAAATGACTCCAAAAATCCATTTGCATGGAGTTCCTTCATGCGTTCCTTTCTAACATGACCTAAATGGCGGTTCCACAAATAAGTGGAATTCAAATCATTTGCCTTATGCTATTTTAGCGTCAGTATTATGTGTGTGTGTTTCGCCATTAAGATTTATAATAACTTATCCATCGTACATGGAGTAATGTCATAATTTGAACAACTCATTGTTTTATTTGACCAGAGCAAAATAACAATTATTAAGTTCTTTATTATAAATCCTAAGGGCTAGATAGAATGCCAACGACGAACATAATAACACTTTATTTTGTTCCAGACGTGTATTCCTATCATATTCCTTGTCGATCACTTAGGCCATTGTATTCTTGTATTGCGTTGTTTTGTATGACACTTCATACCAACCAATATGGTACAAATACCCAAGAATTTCATTGTGTGACCAAACGAGGAATACATCCATAACATGTATATTATTTATATATACACCTGAGCTAGACTTTCTAGTCTTTTCTTTCTTTCTGCCAATAATCTTTTGTAGTTTCTCTTTTAGCTTTCCTCATTATTCAGAAAAACACTTCAACATCAATAACTTCTAGGTTTGTTGGTCAAATATCAATAACCTTGAGGTTCTTCCTTTGAAGTTGATCATCATATGACAAGTGTTCCAGATTTGACTATTAGTAACTTTGTAATATGATGAACAATTTCACTCATAATTTTATCCATTGTATCATGATGACTTTCTGAGACCATGTCTGTACATGCTAGGCTCATAAAGTTTAATATTAGTATTCGCATGTGCAAATCTGGCTTGCACCCGTTGTATGCACACGTAGAATCTATAACACCCGATCATCACGTGATGCTTCGAAACAACGAGTCTTAGCAACGGTGCATACTACGGATGATAACTTCATGGATATGCGAATATTATTAGTGCCCCAATAATTGGAGGATTGTGACGCCTGGCATCTTCAACCTTCATACATTCCCATAAAACTTATGAGTTTATGTATTCTCACCAAATTTATATTCTATCATCTTTCAATAAGGTCTTAGATATTAGATATATCTCATACCTTGATTATTTCTGAAAACTAAATTTTCAGCTCCTTACTTTTCAAACAGATTTGAACTTCAAGTTTCACGGAGACAAGATAACTTTTAGGTAATAATTGAAACCATAGCTCTTTGAATCAATAATGTGAGGTTTACTAAAAGTTTGCAATAGGACTTAATCAATTCTTGATTCTTAACAATACGGTATGTAACACCCCAACTTTTGCAACCTTGATTAATTGTCCTTATTGCAAAAATTAGGGGGGACAAATTTTTTTCTTCTAAAAGACTAATTAGATGAATTGCCTTGATCTGTTTGTTGTGATGAATTGCCTTGATCTGTTGGTAGATGTATTGTCTTGATTTCTTGTTGAGTTTTGTCTTGAGCCACCTCAAAGAACAACACCTCTAGTGGTTAAACCAGCAACTCACCAAATAAAACACATGTGTGGCTTAGGAAGAATTGTTTTCCTTCTTACTACATCAAGCTCTTCTTCTGATGATAACATGAGTGTGCCATCATGATCTTCCTCTTTGTGGTACAAGATAGCTCAATCATACTTAATTCAAAACTTGGGATCATCTACCCCTAGCTACATCCCTCTCTTATACCCACTCATTCTTGTTGGTTTTGAGGCCATGTCGACCATCTGTGTTGACAGGCTTAAAATGTCCAGACTTTGGCAATTGATCTCTAAGCACCCACAACTGTTATTGTTGACTTCAATGCATGGATCTCATCTATGCAACACCCTCTTCAACCTCCACGTCTTGCATGTCTCAGTCTATCCTTGAAACTCATATATTCAACTTGATCTTGTACCCTATTCAATGATTCAACACTAGATCACTTCCTTCAATTTTACCTCTTGTTTTTATTCAAGTTTAATCTTCACAAAACCAAGAGTGGGAATGGTGGGTACATTTTGTAGCCATCATCTACCCTTGAGAACACTTCTCCCTAAATTAGTTTTCTCTCTCAAAAATCCTATTGTTTTTCCTTCTCTAGTTTTGATCACAAAACTACTTCTAGTCTTATTAAATCTTTTCAAGATAATTCTTCAAAGAAAACAAGAAACTGAAATGGGTTTTGTTTCTCATCCCATTTCTACCAAGTGCTGATTTCTAAAACATTATTTTCTATCTTGCCTTATTTCTAACAAAAGGCTTGTTTATGGTACCTATACCATTTCTTGATTACTTTAAATTTGAGAAAACTCTACTTCACTTGAGAAAGTAAGTAGAACATTTTGAACTTCTATGTTCCAACTAGTTCTCTCGACATTTTCAAACTCCATTCCACTTGAGTTCATTCCCAATTGTCCTTAGACAATTGAGGTGTTTCAAATACTTTTCAATTGAGTTCTATTTCAAATGACACCTCTTGCACATCTTGTGTATCTCTCTGATCTACCACATTGAATCCCCTCCATTCTCCAATTCTTGATCAAATGGATCACCATTTGATACTTTCCAATCAATCCCAATTGACCTCTTATTTGAAGAGCAACTTATATTTCATCATACATACCTCACTCCTCCATTTCTTTCCATCATCACCTTGACCTCATGAATTGATGATTTATGTCAATATATTCATCCTTGTGAGTATATGGTTACTTCACTCACCATCTCTCTTAGCCTTGCTCTACCATTATCTAAACCATCATCACCACCATCATCTCTTGGCCAAATTGACAATTTGATCAAAGTACTTTATTTCTCAACATGGGCACCAATGTTTATTGTCACCTCTTTCCCAAATTTGAATACATCCCCAAGCCACTTTTGGCTAATCATCCCCTACACTCAACTTTGGCCGACATGCATGAAATGGTATTGCACTTTGCTTGTCCTCTTGTAATATCAAGAAGTAGCCGGCCATGCCAAGCTCTTGGCATGCATGGGCTGAAATTTCTTCATCTCCACTTTCTTCTCTTACAAGCCTTGCCTCCCACCTAACCCAATCACTAAATGAGCAGCCTCCCAACCAGCCCAATCAATGAGGAGGCAGCCAACCATCCTCCCTCTATAAAAGGAGCTTGGCCGGCCACCCCCTCCTCCTTTGCTTCTCATTTTTGACTCTCCACTCCTTCCACCACTCACTCACACTCCTCTCCTACCTCTCCCCCATGAAATCCTGCTCCACCTAGCTACCATGGCTGGCCATGGCCATGGAAAGGCACCTAGATGAAGCTCCCCTCCTCCATCAAGCTCATCCTCACCATGAGAGCACCCCTCTCACTCTCTTCTCCCCTAACCCTAGATGAATCCAGCCCTATTTCTCCTTTCTCCTCTCACAAGATTGGATCTTGATGCAGGTGCATGTTGGTCCAAGCATGGAGAAGGTTGAGCAATCCTCAGATCTGAAGCTCTTGACCCAAGTTCGTCCAAAACCTTGCAGTAATTTCGCAATCTTGCTGTTTCAGATTCTGGAACGATTTTGTAAAATCCGCCAAATCTCGTGTGCAGATCCAAATCGAGTGATTCAAAGTTCCAGAGATAGGTATTAAAAAGATCTACAACTTGGCGTTGGTCTCATCCTCAAATTCCTTACGGATTTTGCATGGTAAAAAAGGTCTGCAAACATGCAGAATCACTGTTTGTTAGATTTTTTCCGTTTTACAAAACCTTTTTCAGCAAACTCAACTGTGGGTGAAAGCCCTCTCCGGTACCTTCATTTTGGCGTTGGTTTCACTTCAAATGACCTCCTGAAATTGAAATGGTTCACAGATCAAGATCTGATCAGATCTGACTTTGTCGAATTAAACCAGGAGCTTGGAAACGATTTTTTGAATGAAACCAATTGGGTAAGAACCACCTATTCAATACCTTTCAAAAGCAGATGACCCCATATTTTAATGATTTATGTATGATTTTTGATGAATTAAACTTTTTCTGTGTGTTCTGCAGACATGGCTGTTAGCTTTTAATTCATCAAAAATCCATTTTTGAACCTAATTGTGTGATTCCAATTATGTGGGATTACTGATTGTTTTCTTAATCATCTCAAACAAGATTCAAACCTTTATCTATTCTGCAACTCCATAGTTAAAGCAAATGGTGAAAACTTGCAGTAAACTTGTAAATCCAATTGTGAGAGTTTCAGAAACATTTTGAACCCAAATCCAATTGTGTGTGAATCTCTGTTTAAATATCTTTCGAATGCCAGTGGCCTCATATTTTTAGGATTTTTCTGCGATTTATGGCTTACAGATCTTGTTTTCTGTACAGTCAGATTCAAAGAAATTCCTAAAATTGTAGGTTTAATATTTTTGGGTGATTCCAATTGGGTTAGTCTTGTATTAGTACTGGCTATATAGGAAAAATATTATTAGTCTCTGTTAATACATATTTGTTGCTGTTAGTAATGTTTATGTGTGACATGCATTGTTGAAGCAAAACTTTTCGGTTTATTTAAAATCCTTGACCAACTCTTTTTAGTAGAGATGGGCTATCTTTGTTTTATGCTTGCAAAACAAAACCTCTGCAATTTAACTTTAGCTCTTTTGTTTTGCTTAAGTCTTCAAATGGTGGGGCATATCATTTGCTCCTATTCTTGTGTAGTGTTATGTAAGCTTCTTAAAATAGGGAGAATGATTGCCCGCTTTTCCAAAGATGTTTCAAATTATAATGTGAATGTTTTTGTTGCCAAACTAATGCACTTGTCATCTTTATGATGTTATCTACCAGGGGATATTTGGTTTATACCATGGTGATAACCGAGAGAGGCAATTGCTAAGTTGTGATGCACTCATACCTTTACTAGGTAATTAAATGGGGTTTTCTAAATTAAAACTCTTAAAAATTGTTTTGTGGTGTCTATAGGTCTTTAGTATGTTATACCTTGGCTGCATGGTTAGTTGTTGATTGTTGAATGTTGTCTTGTTGATGCAATGTGATTGATTGTGTTCCTTTTATATTTTCCGGCGATAGATGCGAACAATTCCGGAGAAGAAGAAGAAGTGGAATCGGATGAGAAGATTATTTATATTGTTGGAATTCTTATATTGATGGAGTTGAAGAAGTACAGGGACAAATAAGCCAAGGCAAGCCATCTTTTGACCTCTGAATTTGTCTAGTTGATGTCATTTGTTGATGTCCAAAGCACCTTGGTTCTATGTGTGTTGTTCTCCTTATTATTGTCATATATGTATGGTTGCTAGTGAAGTACTCCCTAGTGGTGATACTCCACTATTGTCTTTGTGATTATGGGATGCATGGTATCATGGCCGTGCTATTCCTCTTGGTTATCTTGTATGCTCGACTTGAGCATGTTCCATCTCAAGATAATGACTTACACTACACCCACCACTTTTGTAGTATAGAGGTATCAATGTCATGATCTTGGTGTATTCTCAACTTGAGAGGAGTATGCCGTGTATCCATTGGAGAGTATGCTGGATAGTGATAATCCACTATCTAAGTTGTATATTTAGCACCACAAATCTGAAAGTATAATCCTCCTTGTGTGGTCATAGTACATGCTTACCTTAAGCAAGTATGATCCACTCCATTACTCCTTTTCACACCATCTATGGCGTGATGACTCTCATCTTGGCCGTAGTGCAATAGTAGTTCAACTCATGAAACTTTAGGTTGGGCACCCCTCAAGGCTTACCTTGTTGTAAATGTTTTATGAAAACCTTGGGTGAGTTGGACTTACCCAAGTGTGTGTTTATGAAAGGAAAGGATCTTGGCAAAGATGGTTGGAAAGAAAATCTTGTTTTCGTAAACTTTGGCGTCTAAGTATTCACCCGTGACAATTAACCCGCGCATAGCCACATTACCTGAGTGGGACGGGAGCTGGCTCGTGGTTTGTTCTTACTTAACATGGGACACTTCTCTGGAGTAAGGTTACCCCTGAATCCCGGATTGTCGTTGGTGGAGACAATAGTATAACGGGAGGCCTTCGGGGCTGGCCCGTCCGGAAGACACTATGGGTCTCCTGGCTTGGCGGTGGAGCCACGCTCAAAGTGAGGTGGGCTGCCACGGTGCCGGGGAGGTATACTCCATAGGGTAGGATCCCGTGCTAAGACGAATAGGCGAAAGGCTATGTCCGAGGTTTTGTCATGGCATAGTTGATATGCGGGGATGATGCCCACATGATGAACTCGCGGATCTTGTGGGGAAAGTGTGCAAACTCTGCAGAGTCAAATCTATTCGAATAGCCGTGTCCACGGTCATGGACGAGTTGGAATGGCTGTTGCTTAGCCTGATGAGTTTTGTTTTACAAAATTGTTTGACAAAGGAAAGGAAAGAACTTGTTTTGAAGTACCGGAAGGGTACGGGAAAGGATGTGTCGACCATATGGAGATGGTCGGGAAGGATAAATAAAATTGGGTTACCCCATCCTAGTGTTTTATGTTGTGGAACTCTTTTGAAGTAACTTCTTCAACAAAGATATAGAGATGTCATAGGATATCTTTTAGATTATCTTCTTCAACAAAGATATAGAGATGTCATAGGAACTCTTTTGAAGTATCTTCTTCAACAAAGATATAGAGATGTCATATGATCTTCTTAGTGTCCTCTTCAACTGTGATGTTGGGATGTTACATCCACAAGAGAAACTACTTCTCTTCTTCATGCTATTTCCACTGGAGAAATTAGCTCTTCCCTCTTGTCATCTTAGATTAGCATTTGTTATCTTGCACTCTTGCAAAGTACCTTCTTGATGGTTTGCGAGTACAATTCCAAATGTACTCACGGCTTTGTCCCTGGCTATTTACTTGGCCAGACTTGGAGGAACATGACGAATGAAGAAGGAGTTGACGACGTCTATGCGAGCTAAGAACGTCTTCGGTCGGTTGCCTGTAGGGTTATGGCGGATGACTTGGGTACTGCTGAAGTGATGATGCTACTCTGATGTTTAGTTAGGCCCTTCGAGGCTATTATGTAAGTATCGGTCATGTGACCATGTTGTAATTTTCTTATTCCGCTTTGTAATGGATGGTGTAATTTGATATCGGTTCGGTTATGTGTTCACGGCGCACTGATCATGGGATCGTGAACTGTATACATAACAGGGAATTTCGGACAGCTAGTCTGGGGTCCCCACACGGTACCAATCCGTAAAGTTTCTTGTCAGATTTTAACAGTATTTCTATCTCAATTACAAGACTAGCGCATGGTTGAAAAACGGATGCCAATACTACAAAATTAATTCAAAATACTACTCGGACTATGCTTATGATAATTAGTTCATGTTTTAATCTAATTACTAATGAACTCCCGCTTAATACAACATCCCTCACAGTTGTTAATGGTACACGATCCACATCCACTACACCAAAACCGATCATCCATTGAGATGATGTAAAACTAATAGATTAACATCAGCATGTTGATCATATCATCCATATGACTCGTGTTCAACCTTTCGGTTCCGTTGTCCGAGCCATGTCTGTACATGCTAGGCTCGTCAAGCAAACCCAAGTATTCGCGTGTGCAACATGAAAGCACACCGTTGTATGTGAACGTTGAATCTACCACATCCGATCATCCCGAGATGCTTCAAAATGTTTAGCAACATTGCATACGAGGAGAACACTTTATTATCTTAAATATTAATGTGAGGATCATCTTATAATGCTACCGTCGCGTTCTAAGCAAAATAAGATGCATAAAGGATTAACATCACATGCAATTCATATGTGATATGATATGGCCCTTGAGTCTTTGCGCCTTTGATCTTCATCTCCAAAGCACGGGCATGATCTCCATCATCAACGGGCATGATCTCCATCATCGTCGGCGTAGCGTCAAGGTCCATGGCGCCGTCTTCATGGTTGTTCACCTCATGTAGCAACTATTACAACTACTTTGAAATACTACTCAACATGAAATATAAAGACAACCATAAGGCTCATGCCCCGGTTACCACAATACAATAATGATCATCTCATACATATTCATCATCACATCATGGCCATATCCATCACCAAACCACATGCAAAAACAAGTGAGACGTCTCTAATTTGGTTTGCATATTTTACGTGGTTTAGAGGTTTCGAGTGGGTCTAATCTACCTACGAACATGAACCACAACGCGGTGATACTAGTGTTGTCAATAGAGAGTAAATTGAATCTTCACTATAGTAGGAGAGACAGGACACCCGTAAAGCCTCTTATGCAATACAAGTTGCATGTCGAACGAGGAGCAAGTCTCATGAGCGCGGTCATGTAAAGTTAGCCCGAGCAACCATCCCCACTATGCCACAAGATGCAAAATTACTCCAAACAAAGATAACAAGAGTATCAACGCCCACAAACCATTGTGTTCTACTCGTGCAACCATCTATGCATAGACACGGCTACGATACCACTGTGTGGGGATTCGTTGAATAGAAAACAAAAATTTCCTACCGCGAACACGCAATCCAAGCCAAGATGCAATCTACAAGGCAGTAGCAACGAGGGGATTATCGAGTCTCACCCTTGAAGAGATT